>CM063605.1:2023435-2078273 GCA_032356905.1 Salix exigua
AAGTTGCTGCATGAGGGACCCTTCCTCCATATACTTACTACTTGATTGGTGGTATGTGGCATCATCTTCCACGAAATTAAAGAAGAGAAAGTTGCTGCAGAGAAAGTTACTCCCATCTACTATCCATGGAAAGAGAAGTTGGCAAAGCACAAGAATGAGCTCTCCAAAGGCGTGTGGGGTACTGGAATCTCGGGGCCTGGACACCACTCCTCATCAGTGCTCGCCGACGCGCAAGACTTCGCAAGGAAGTCCTCCTCGCAGGGGAAGGCTGGCCATATAGTAGAAATACTGTACGAGGTGATTTGCTCACGTGCTAGGCTTTTCTATATATAAAAAATTAATTGATTTTTTATGTGTTATAATTATTTATTTTAATATTTAATTAATGAAATTGTAGATTAATATTATTATAAATAAGTTTTTTTATATCTAAAAGGAACAATATAATCAAAACACAGGGAGCAATATTTTTTATTTTATAAGATTTATCACTCATATTATTATATTTTAATTATTTTATAGCAATGATAGTGATTTCCCCTAAAAAAACTAGGTTATATATATATATATATATATATATATATATATATTTTAAGGCGTTAATATTAAATAAATATCAACAAATATAATTAGTGTGACATATTTAAAAAAAAAAACTAACAAATAATCATTATCATTATTTTGAATGTCTTATCTATAATAATTAGAAAATTTAAGGCCTAACAATATATTAAAAACAAAATAAATGAAAAAATAAAAATAAATATTATTAGATTTTAAGAAATTATTTGACCTGAAGGGAAAAAAAGAGAAATTATAATAATTATTAATTTTCAAATGATCACCAACACATATTAAAATTTGGGCATTAAATAGAAAAATTTAATAACATTGGAAATAAAGAAAAATTGGAAACAAAAACTAAGAGTATGTGCATATTAACATTGACGAAATAGGAACTAAAATAAAATCCACGATTAAACGTATAAGGGAAAAAATAAAAAAAAACATATGTAATAAATTTAATTTGAAGGAAAAAATTGAAATAAATACAGACATTGATACCACTGAAATTAGATAATTTAAAACAAAATTGAAAATTAAAAGAATTAGAACCGAAATGAAATTGAAATTTGTAGTTAATTTGCATGGAAGGATAAAATTGAAAAGAATCAAACTTTAATACTAAAAACATTAAGGATTCCAGACCAATATGAAAAATAAAAGAATGAGGATCTAATTAAAACAACAATATATAATCAATTTCAATTGAGGGATTAAATTGAAACAAATCAAAACCTTTATAATAGCAATAAGGGCCATAAAAAACAAATCAAAAGTTCATGGACTGAAATGTAATATAAAAACAATTATGCTGACATCGAGCATGCGGAGGCCGGAGAGAGAAAAGGGTGGGAAAATTTCGAACTTCTATTTACACGTCTCTGACCACCGTGGACTCACACTTGCTACACCAAGGGAAAAAAGCATGACTGAAAATTATTCTACACACCGGTTTGATATTTTTGGACGCCAAAATATGTTGCACGCGCCGCTTAAAATCATGATTCATTCCGTCAAAAACTTAAATTAACCTGGTTATTAAATAAATTTTTTATTTTTTTGTCTTTTTTAAATTTTGGATCAATTTGTCGAATAAAAACTCAAGCGGTTAAATCATTAACTCTTTTTTTTTTTTGTCTTTCAATTTTCTCCTTGGGGTTTTTAAGCTTTCCCAGAAACGAAATCAGCATCATCATCTGATTCGTCCAAGTTATAAATTATTGGTCTCCTTTCTGATCTAACACGTAGCCTCTCCACTAAGCTACTCATTTCCTGCAACCAAAACAGAAAAATAAAAATAAAGACTTCGCATTATTAAACACCACCAACTCGAGAATCATAAACAAAACAAAGACACCAAGAGTGCAAGAAACCAAGATGACACGTGCACCAATCCATGAACAAAATCAAGAACCACAAGAACAAAACCCCACTTTATAGAAAATTATCAAAATTAATCACCATTTCAATAATTAGTCAGTAATTATTGAAGTAAAGTGTGTATCTTTGTAAGTGTGAGGTCTTTAAAATAAAAAATGGCAAATGGGTTTTAACTCTTTTCAAGAAATGGTTTTGCAAATAGAGGTTTGGAGTGTGAGGGAGGTACTAGAGGATCTCGTGCACCAACGTTGTTAAAATTGTCTGCCAAAATCGGAGTTTGAGCTAGACAGATGTTACGGGTTAGAAATATTTGTTACTGGGTTAGAAATTCTTCAGGAAACAGGGAGATTTGGGGAAGAAGATGATGGGTAAGAGAGAATAAGAGAAGAAACGCCTTCTGCGTGGGGAAAAAGAAGAGACACGCACTCTGCGTGAGAGAGAATAAGAGCAGGAGAGAGACTGGTTTTCTGTTATAATTTTTCTTGTTCCCTTCTCGTGCCAAACATTGTGGAATTTAAAGGAATTCATGTGCTTTGCCAGCTGGGCACTACCCATGTGGCTGCATTACTCTAGTTACTGGAATTAAAAGGAACCACACAAAACACAGACGTTTTGTTTACATATTTTGAAATTCTAATTGCCTTTCATCTTCTTCTTCTTCTTTTTTTTTGGTTCGTGACAATACCCCTTCCATGACATCCACCTTGTCCTCAAGGTGAAATGAAGGAACCTCCAGGATCATAGCAAGCAATCTTCTCATTACGCCTAATCCCAAAAGACCTAACAATATACCTAGCTTTTGAGAACACCGGGGTTTGGCCACTGAGTTGTTCGAGCACCTTGGCGGCACGAGTGAGCCGGTCTCCGCTTTCACCGACGGAGATGTTGAGGACCAGCTTCTGGACCTTGATTTCTCTCATTGGGTTTGATAGCTTCTTCTCTGAAGCCATTTTGATGGTGTGTTGGTTCGATGGAGGCAGAGGAGGAGGGGGAAAGGCTTGTTTCTCGGTTATCTTTGGTTGAGATCCTTCTCCTACCCAGTCTGATTCAATGACAGCAGAGAGTTCGTCGAAGACTCGCTGGGTTTTGCGAAGAACTTGCTTCACCTAACGGGGTTTGTAGGGTTTGTTTGATTGCGATTTGTCTGAATGGCCATCTCCTTCACCATCGCCTTGAGCTGTGTCATATCGTCTGACTGAGCATCCAGCCTGACTTCCATGCCATTGATCCTCCGATTTACAGCTTCCAGAGAATCAACCATCCTTCTTGCGTCTTGGGACCGAGTTTCTGGTGCCATTAATCTGAGTCCGAAGACGACGGGCTCTGATACCAATTTGCTGCAAGTCTAAATGAAAGAAGAAGAATTTTGAGGGAAGGGGAAAGAATGCACGTTGGTGCCTGAGAGGAAGAAGATGACAGGGGAGAGAGGTCTTGCAAATCTGTTATATTTTCTTCGTACCCTCTGTCACTAGCAGGAGGGGATTTAAACATGCAGAAATAACAAACTCCAGCGTGGCACCTCACGTGATTTTGCCTGCTGGTTTTAGGGAAATAAAAAGACAAAAGGGACTGCACAAGACGCAGCCGTTTTACTCTATGACTCAGCTGCACAAAACGCAGTCGTCTCTACCCTATGACTAAGCTGCACAAGACGCAGCCGTTTAATCTACTGAATTTAAATCTTCAATTCCCGGCCTGGTTTCCCTCTCCTGTCAGGCTTCACTCTCCACCTTTTAGTTCGTAACAATGCCCTGCCCATGAAAATCCACCTTGTCCTCAAGGTGAAATTGAGGAAAACGCCAACCAAATTCCACTGCATCTTCCCATGTTGCTTCGCTCAAAGGTAAGTCTTTCCACATTATCAGAAATTGAGTGGCTGCTGCATTTCCCCTCTTCACCATCCTTCTCTCAAGAATTTTCTGTGGTTGTAGCAGGGGTTTCTCGGCCATGATTGGAAAACCCGACTGCAACACATGGTTCCCTACATGTCTCTTCAATTGAGACACATGGAAGACCGGGTGTATGGCTGCTGTCTCAGGTAATTGCAACTTGTAGGCTACGGTCCCAATTTTCTTGATGATTGTATACGGTCCATAGTACTTAGCGGATAATTTGTGTGAACTGCGTTTGTGAACGGATTGTTGTCTGTATGGTTGCAATTTGAGGTAAACCAGGTCACCTTCAGAGAACACTCTTTCACTCCTCCCCTTGTTAGCTTGTTGTGTCATCCTATCTTGTGCCTTCAGGAGGTTGCTCCTGATGAGCTTGAATATCCCCTCCCTTTTAGTTAAATATTGATCCACAGCCTCTACGGGAGAGTCCTTAGGAGTGTAAGGAATGTGGATGGGAGGTTCCATGCCGTAGAGTATTTCATAAGGTGTTTTTCTTGTGGCTGTGTGGTAGTTTGTATTATACCACCATTCACAATCGCCCAGCCAACTCACCCACTGCACTGGAACCGTGCCTGTCATGCACCTTAGGTACCCCTCTATACCTTTGTTGACCACCTCCGTTTGCCCATCTGACTGGGGGTGATAGGCTGTTGAATACTGCAAATTGACCCCTTGGTGCTTGAACAATTCCTTCCAAAATTGGCTGAGGAAGACACTGCCCCTGTCGCTTACAATAGAGGCTGGCATTCCATGCAGCTTGTAAACGTTTTCCATGAAAGCCTTGGCTACGGTGATGGCAGTGTAGGGGTGAGCTAGGGCCATGAGATGGGCATACTTACTGAACCTATCTACCACCACCAGAATGACTTCCTTCCCTTCTGATTTAGGAAGTCCTTCTATGAAGTCCATGCTAATATCCACAAAAGGAGCATAGGGCACGGGTAAAGGTTGTATGAGGCCAGGGGACTTCACATTTTCACCCTTGTTTTGCTGACATACTGAGCATTCTCTTACGTATTGTCTGACCAGCTTCTGTAATTTCTTCCAATAGAACACTTGCCCCACCCTTTTTGCCGTAACTGTAGCCCCTGAATGTCCCCCAATTGCAGAATCATGGTAGAGACTAATGAGTCGATTATGCAGTGTTGAGTCCTGCCCCACTACCACCTTCCCTTTTCGGATGAGGGTATCATTTACCCAAGAGTAGTGAGGGTGTAACTTGCTGTCTTGGACCAATTCTGCTATCAACTTCTTTAGGTTCGGGTCAGCTTCCCAAGTTGCCTTAATGTCCCTCATGATAGTGCTGGATACCGAAGAGAGTGTGAAGGCACTCAGCTCGTGGTGGGAAACCCTGGAGAGGGCGTCTGCGGCCACGTTGTCCTTCCCTTTCCGGTATTCAATTTCATAATCAAAACCCAAAAGCTTGGTCAACCACACCTGCTGTGCAACGTGAGTAGCTTTCTGAGTTAACATGAACTTGAGGCTGGAGTGGTCTGTCCTGATGAGGAATTTCTTTCCCCCTAGATAATGCCTCCACTTGGTGACAGCATAGACAATGGCCAAAAGCTCCCTCTCATAAGTTGATAGAGCCAACTGTCTAGGTCCCAAAGCCTTGCTAACAAACGCAATGGGGTGCCCCTCTTGCATAAGCACTGCTCCTATTCCCACTCCTGAAGCATCTGTCTCCACTACAAATACTTTCTCAAAATTCGGTAAAGCCAATACAGGGGGTTGGGACATGGCCTTCTTGAGTTGATTGAAAGATAGGGTAGCTGATTCAGTCCATGTGAAAGAATCCTTCTGTAATAACTGAGTAAGGGGCCTGCAAATAGCCCCATAATCTCGCACGAACCTCCTATAATACCCAGTTAAACCCAAAAACCCTCGGAGCTGTTTGATAGTAGTAGGTACGGGCCACTGTAGGATAGCTGCTACTTTGCTTGGATCTGTAGCCACTCCTTCCTGAGTAATGACATGCCCGAGATATTCCATTTGTTTAGTACCAAACACGCATTTATTCTTCTTGGCCACCAATTTATGACCCTTCAGAATCTCGAAGACCAGCTTTAAATGGTGTAGGTGATCAGCCATGCTGCTGCTGTATACTAATATGTCGTCGAAGAAAACCAGAATGAATTTCCTCAAATGATCCCTGAAAATATCATTCATTAGACTTTGAAAGGTGGCTGGTGCATTAGATAAGCCAAATGGCATGACCAGGAACTCATAATGGCCATTATGTGTCCTGAAGGCTGTTTTAAAAACATCCCCTGGAACCATTCGAATTTGATGGTAGCCTGCCCTTAGGTCGATTTTGGAAAAAATTGTTGCCCCTTCTAGTTCTTCCAATAATTCATCAATGATTGGAATGGGGTACTTGTCTTTGATAGTGAGTTTGTTGAGTGCTCGATAGTCAACACAAAATCGCCATGTCTGATCCTTCTTCTTCACAAGCACCACTGGGGAAGAGAAAGGACTGTTGCTGGGCTGCACTATGCCCTCCTTCAACATTTCAGCCACCAAAATCTCTAGGGTATCCTTCTGCAGTCCTGAGTACCGATAAGGCCTCTGGTTGATAGTTACCTCCTCATCTTTTAGAGGTATTCTGTGATCATGCCTCCTGGCAGGGGGCAGCCCTTTAGGTTCACAAAAAACATAATGGTAGGTGGATAGCAAGGTCTGTAGGGATGATTCAACTGAACCATCAGAATCCAGGGATACATCAGCATCATTTTGTCCCAATTCTGACCCGTCCACCATTTGTAAATTGCACAGCCCCACCTCTGATAGCAAAGCTTTGGTACTCAGCAACCCATTTAACTCTTCTAGTTGTATGGACTGAGCCACTTTTGGTTGTTCTCCCCTTAGTGTCACTTCCCTGCCATGCCACCAAAATGATAACCATCTGTCTTCATAGTTGGACATTACGTTACCCAATAGTTTCAACCATTGAATCCCCAATACCATGTCATAATTTTGTAGTTTCATTACAAAAACATCTGCTTGGAATTTAACTCCCTGCATCTTCCATTGCAGGTTCTTACAAACCGAGGAGCATGACATGGTGCCACCGTTAGCTGCCTCAACTTCTAAAGGTTTGATTGAAGTCAAAGGGCATCCTATTTTCTCAACCAGCCCAGCATTAAGAAAATTATGCGTGCTCCCTGAATCAATGAGAATAAAAATGGGGTATCGATTTATTTTTCCCCATACCTTAATGGTCTGGCAACCTGTTGTGCCGTGAATAGCCTGGAGTGATAAATGGGGAGTGAGGACCTCCACATCCATTGTCTCTTCTGGTTCTTCCTCTTCTATGTTGTCTCCCTCATCCTCCACTATGCATAGAGAATACAACTTACGATTTCTGCACCTATGACCAGGCACAAACCTCTCCTCGCACCAGAAACACAATCCTTTGGCCCTCCTGTCATCCATCTCCTTTGTTCTAATGGGTTTTATAGGTCTCGGGTTGTTAGGGGGAAAATTTGTGGGAGTAGGTAGTAATGCTGGGGATGATGTTTTCAAGGGAATGGGGTTTGTTTGGTTAAGGTTTGTTGAATAATTGTATCTTGCAGAGTATGGGTTATGAGCTACCTGACCTTGTGATTTAGGAAAGTGGGGAGTTACCTTTCGGTGAGTAAGGGTGTTGTTGTGTAACCTGGCTAAATTATAGGCTTGCTTTAGAGACTTAGGCTCAAACATCTTCACCAAATTCTTGATTTCTATTTCCAGCCCTCCTAAGAAAAACACCAAAGCTTGTTTTTCTGAGATTTGTGCTCGGTTCCACAGCATGTCAAAGTCTTTGATGTAGCTCTCCAAATCACCCTCCTGCCTGTGCTCGGTGAGCTCCTCCAAGGGGTCCCTCTGACCACCAAACCGACAACACAAAGCATCCACATATTCCGGCCATGTAAGTTCCTGTCCTTCCAAGTTCCTGGTGTAATTTTGATGCCAATACAGAGCCATTCCATCTAGGTAATACGAAGCTAACTTCAACTTGTCATTTTCAGGTATCTCTTCCAAGTCAAAATATTGGTTGCATTTGTATAACCATTTGTGCACCTCTTCTCCTTCAAAGGTTGGAAAGTCTCGCCTGGGTCTGCGTGATCGATAGGTAGGTAGTGAACCTTCCCTTGCCCAGTCTGAATGGTTGGGGGTGGGAACCTGTTGAGGCATTAGAATGCCCTGTGAAGAACTTGCTTCTCCAGCCAAGGCTTGCAGTGTTTGTTTAATGGCAATTTGTTGGGTCGCCATTTCCTTCATCATAGCTTTTAGTTGTGCTAGGTCGTCTGATTGGGCATGCAAACTTGTCTCCACCCCATCGATTCTTTGGTTAGCAGCTCCCAAAGATTCCTCCAGTTTGTTGGGTTTTCCAATCATGGTCGAGAAACCCCTGCTACAACCACAGAAAATTCTTGAGAGAAGGATGGTGAAGAGGGGAAATGCAGCAGCCACTCAATTTCTGATAATGTGGAAAGACTTACCTTTGAGCGAAGCAACATGGGAAGATGCAGTGGAATTTGGTTGGCGTTTTCCTCAATTTCACCTTGAGGACAAGGTGGATTTTCATGGGCAGGGCATTGTTACGAACTAAAAGGTGGAGAGTGAAGCCTGACAGGAGAGGGAAACCAGGCCGGGAATTGAAGATTTAAATTCAGTAGATTAAACGGCTGCGTCTTGTGCAGCTTAGTCATAGGGTAGAGACGACTGCGTTTTGTGCGGTTGTGTCATATCGTCTGACAGAGCATCTAGCCTGGCTTCCATGCCATTGATCCTCCGATTTACAGCTTCCAGAGAATCAACCATCCTTCTTGCGTCTTGGGACCGAGTTTCTGGTGCCATTAATCTGAGTCCGAAGACGACGAGCTCTGATACCAATTTGTTACGGGTTAGAAATTCTTCAGGGAAACAGGGGAGATTTGGGGAAGAAGATGATGGGTAAGAGAGAATAAGAGAAGAAAACGCCTTCTGCGTGGGGAAAAAGAAGAGAGCACGCACTCTGCGTGAGAGAGAATAAGAGCAGGGGAGAGACTGGTTTTCTGTTATAATTTTTTTTGTTCCGTTTCTGTGCCAAACATTGTGGAATTTAAAGGAATCCATGTCCTTTGCCAGCTGGGCACTACCCATGTGGTTGTATTACTCTAGTTACTGGAATTAAAGGGAACTACACAAAACACAGACGTTTTGTTTACATATTTTGAAATTCTAATTGCCTTTCATCTTCTTCTTTGGTTCGTGACAACAGAGAAAACTAAAAGACGGTTGTTTATAAGCGTCAATTATGCTGTCACCTAAGACAACGTTTTTCCTTGTTTTTTTTTTTTTGAACATGAAGTACTGTTTATATACCAACGAAGGAGTTGCATTTAAGCCCAAAAGGAAAGATTAGTGTTTGTTGATTATAGGATTGCCCTCAGGTTTGTGGGGAGGGTTGGGTGGAAACAAGAGGTTAAGATGGTCTTCTGGAGCGGTACACGTTTTTCCGATCTGTACAGTGCTCGGAACTAGGGTATTGGTGAGATCAATGGAAGAAGATGAAGTCTGTCAATGCCGGTTTGGTGACTTAACGGATTGGGAAAAAAATTCCCTTTTTTTTATGGTAAGAGTAAAGTTGTGTTTCAATGCAATGTTTCAAGAGTTATTTTTGTTGGCATTCACTTGCTGGACTTGCTCAATAAATGGTTGTGGATTCTGCAGTTACAACGACGAGTCAGGCAACCACGGCATTGAGGTTGCTGAGAGAAAACAAGAACAAGTTTGATCTGGTTATCAGTGATGTCCATATATATGCCAGACATGGATGGTTTTAAATTGCTTGAGCTCGTGGGGCTTGAGATGGACCTACCTGTCACCAGTAAGCCAAAAACACTGCAAGCTTCAGTTCAACTGGACTGTCAAATTTTGTTGATACCTCATTGATGAAGCATAATGAGGTTGAGTGTTCAGCCATGGAAACATTAGTGAGGTCAAGAGATGGGTATTTTCCAAGCCAAGAGAAGCCACAGGACAGTTCTGTTTTGAATAATTTTGGCTCCTTGGAAGATTTGGTGAGCGTGATGGTCAATCAGGCAAGTCTCCATGTCCCTGTGCATTCCTGTAGAGATGACTTTGCTTTTCCTGTTTTATATTTGCATGAGGTTCTGAGCCTTTTCCATTGAACAAGAAGAGAATCTCCTAGGCTAACGAAGTTTCTTTTCCCTAAATTATCAATTGGCTCTCGCTTAACCAGCTATACCCCAGAAAATGCGTTAGGATTTATGACTCGTCAATTATTTCCTGACTATAAAATATATGTTTCAACTGTTGCATGGTTTAAAAATGGTGTTCCCAATAGGACACTGCACATTACAAACTGATGCCAGTTCTTGTTTTTGTTTTGAATGAGTTTCTTATCACTTCAACTTTGAATCTCTTTGTTTACTATGTTTTTCATGTTCTATGCAGCCAACCATTCTTGGTTAGGAGAATAGTCTGGGTGAGTATCTGTCTCTGTGTGTGTTTTGGATAATCTTGGCTAGTATTATTTTTCCAGAAAAGATATTTCTAGCCTTCATCAGCTCCCTTTTCAGCATTTTCAGTGTTCAATATCACTTCATCAGCTTTAATCCGAGGCATGATAACATGGAGGTGATGTGCAGGAACAAGGAGAATTTGGATGTGGTGGTGACATGCATATAAAGATTTAAGCTGCCAAGGCCTCTAGAGAGAATTATTTGCAGAAGCATTGTGCTTTCATGCAGATGAGTTATTCCTGGTGTAATTGATACTCAATTTATCCATGCATGACACTTGGAACTGTATGTTAATTGCAGTTGTTTTGTCCTTCTCAAATTCGGCAGAGTAATTTGTTTTTACCTAGTTGATTAAGCAGAGCATTGCAATCTCATAGCATTCCCAAGAACTTGCTTTAGAGCTGGGAAAATGCACTGTTCATGGGCCCAGAAGAACTAAAGGTAAAGGTAAAAATATGAAAGTTTTAAAAGCATGAGTTCGAATAACCTCCCAAAGGAAATTATGAGTTATTCCAAGGCCAATTGATGAAAATTAGTTCGCACCGACAAACATAAACTATCTTGTTTGGCCATAGAAGAAAACCACAAGGGCCTACAAATTATTTCAATTTCTTGTAGAAAAATTAAATTAAATTTCTCTAAGGTTCACTGGTTTTTACATACAATCAACTACAAATTTATTAGTTGTTATAATAAAATCAGGTTTTCACAATTATACTGCAAATCTATTTTATCTGTGATAATAAAGTAAAAATTATACTTTGAAGTTTCAAAAACTGACCATCCACTCCAAGGAATAAATGCAGGAAATCAAGCAATATAATAAAGTAAAAATTATACTTTGAAGTTTCAAAAACTGACCATCCACTCCAAGGAATACATGCAGGAAATCAAGCAATAACGATGTCAAACATTCAGTCTCACTTCTTTTATTGTACTGCTATTGTGAAAGAAGACCCTCTGCAATTCTTTCTTAAAACGTTGTCCAAAGGTTATCAACATATATTGCTTCATAAAACTTAAATTCCTAAATGTTTTTTTATTTTAAAAATCTAATAGAAAACGTTGTCCAAAGGTTTTTAGTATCCATGACCTGATGATTTGATGAAAAGAGACAAGTGTGGTCCGAAAGTTTTGAAATAAATATATTTTATTTTTAGCTAACTTCCTAGCCATATATCAATCAAGAATACACAGCACCGTGACTTTCATTTTATATATCTCATTATATTTTGAACTTGATTCATAACATCAACTAATAAATTTATTGATCATTGTCACGACGATGAGATAGCCTCTCCGCAGATGCGGGGAGAGGTGCGTGGAAAACGGTGTTTTGTTGATATGATTAAATTTTTTTTATTATAATAAAAAGCTTAAGGGTTATCATCTCAGTTCATCATATACATCACGGAAATTGCTAAAATACCTCTACAATAGTTTAACTATCTTCCAAGAAAAATGTTCTTAATTTCCATTTATGATTTAACTTATTATGCAATTTTTTTTTGTTTTTTTAAGAGAGAGAGAGTTGAAGTAAGAGTCTAATACTAATTTAAATTATTGAATTCTAGATTATAAATTATAACTTTTAATGAATTATCATTAAACACACATATTGGGCAGTAACAATTTTGGTAGTTAATAATGTCTAATAACAACTTAAACTATTGATTTCAAGATATATATATATATATATATATATATATATTTGAATGCCCAAATTTGAATTTAAGTATATAGAGTTGATGATTTTGAAATGTTGGATGGCTATTGATTAATTTTATCAGATTTATAGGTTATAGTAGGGAAAAAAAAGAATCATTTATTTTTTTAGAAGAAGGAATTGAAGTCTAATGATTGTTTTTATTAATTTGAAAATTTTAATCCGCATACAAAGTAAGAGAAAATTAAATCCCTACTTATCGGAATTTCTGCATTAATGATGTTGTGATTTTTGGGATATGAGAAATCTTGGGCCACTCATAGCCATTATCCTCCCTACAATTTTCTTCAAGAAGTGGACATTTCCAGATCTCCAGTGTCTTTAATTGGGAGAGGCGTTGAATGGCTGTTGAACTTGGCAGATACTTGAGATTCTTGCAGTCTAGAATACGAAGATGTTGAAGGGAAGAAAGGTTGGCCAACCATTCTGGCAAAGCTTCCTCAAATTCCTCTGCTTTGAAACCACATATAGTGAGTGTCTTGAGGGCAATGAGGTGTTGAAGTTGATGTGGTACACTCTTTAGTTTATCCCATCCATATATCCCCAGGGACCCACTTAAGTTGATTGACTTTAAAAGTCCTGCAGGAAAAGCCTCCAGCTCACCTGAGAAACCACCGATTCTCAATTCCTTCAGTTGAGTGAGGCTGTTTATGCAATCCTCCTCTGGAAAATTGCTCAAACTCCCACACCTATAGATATGTAATTCAACAAGAGAACGCAATTGTCGTAAACCATGCCAATCAATACTGATGAGCTTATGGCAATCTGTAATGCTTAATCTTTGAAGCGAAGTCAATTCTTGTAAATCATTAATATGGATAAGCTCTGCGCAATAAAATATCCTCAATTCTTCTAGAGACGCGCAACATTGTAATCCGCTTGGAAGAGCTCCCAATTTACAATCTATAATAATCAATTTCTTCAGAGAATATTTCAATTCCCGGAAATCACCAGGAATTGTAATCAACTCATTGCAACGCCCTATATTCAATATCACCAGAGATGTGCAGTGTTGGACGCTTGGAATGGATGTCAGCTTTCCACAATCCTGAATCCTCAACAACCGAAGAGACGTGAAGCCATCAAATTCACCGAATAAATATCTCAATTCACCACATTGATAAATTTCAAATTCTACAAGAGATGAAAGACCACATATTGGAATGCTTTTCAACTTGCCACACAATTGAATTCTCAACTTTTCAAGACAAGGAAATACTCGATCACCTTCTCCACCTGCTACCTTCCATTCTTCAATACCATCCATATGGAACAGAGTGAGTTCTTTTAGTGCTGGAAACAGTACTCCTGCCCTGCCACTCCTACTATAGAACTCATTACCAATACATTTTATAGTATCCATTCCAATCATCTTTAGAATCTTAAGGCGAGGAAAACATCCACGGGTTGGGAGTTGTTCACACTGTTTTAATATTAGTGTTTCCAAATGGTGGAGGTTTGCAATGGATTCTGGCAATGCTCTGATATTCGAGACATCAAGATACCTCAAATGTCTCAGCTTGCAAATTGAATTTGGTAACTCAGGGGTACCAGACTTTTGCAATTTCAGAGCTCTCAAGCTTTTGAATTTACAAGGTCGATTGAATACATCAACCGTTGAGAAAAAAGTACGCAGTTTTCTAGAATCAATCGCTGGAAATATTGACTCAACTTCCCCACGAGAAATAAGATTTAGATGACGAATTTGAGATGCACCATCTACTTCCGAACCCGCCTCCACACTTAACGTTTCTGATTTTGAGACCTGTAATGCAAGATCATGCACAAGATCATGCATCTTGCAACTTGTTATGATCCTGTACCGGTTCCTTTCAACATCTTGGAAAAAGGAATTTGCAAGCAAGTCATTGAAACACTTGTTGCCCTCCATTCTCCCATCTGATGAACCAAGATAACCTTCAGCCATCCAGAGTTGAATTAGCTCTTCCTTTTCAATTTCAAAATCCTTAGGAAAAATGGAACAGTATGCAAAACATTTTTTCAATGTTGGCGATGACAAGTAATCAAAACTGAGTCTCAATATGCGAAAAACTTCATTTCCATCCTTTGTATCCCAAAATCTACTGTTTAGAATTGACCGCCACTCCTGTGTCTCCTTTCGGCGCAATGTTCCTCCCAGAACTTTAGCAAGCAATGGAAGCCCTCCACATTTCTTTGCAATGTCTTTTCCAATAGACTCCAAATCTGCAGCTAATGTTGCTCCTCCACCCCCACTCACCTTCTGCTTAATAATGGACCAACATTCATCATCTGATAATCCCCTTGGTTTGTGCTGACTCCCACGACAAGTCTCCATCATGTTTGCTATATCTGTTATGCGGGTTGTAACAACAACAGCATTCCCTTTCTTGCTGCTAATTTTTAACAATTGCTCCTTCAAACCATCCCACTTCCCATGGTCTTCATTCCACACGTCATCAAGAACAAGAAAAAATGTCTTATTTTTCAACTTTTCCTGAAGTTTTTCAATAATTGCATCTAGATTGGTCAACCCACCAGTAGATTTATCAATCTTTTGCAACATCTCGCCTAAAATTCTCCTTTTACTGAAATCATTAGAAACGCACACCCATAAAGTCACATCAAAGTGTTTTCTCTCCCTGACTACTTCACAAACGTTTTTAGCCACAGTAGTTTTTCCAAGGCCAGCCATCCCCACTATAGGGACAACCGAAAGGACATGTTGTTTCGTCAAGGTAGCCAGCATATCCGTAACAATAGAGACATCATCCTCCCTTCCTACAACTTCTGAGCTGTCAAGGAAGGAATCTGTCTCTCGATCTAGATCCAAGCAAACTTCTTGAGCTCTATTTTCATGTTGTAGAAATGACAATCCAAGCCCAGATCCAGTAGCATCTTCTCGGATTTCATCCAGGGCTTCTTTGATCTTCTTAACTTTTCGACCCATACTCAGACGGAAAGCAACTGGATTGTGGAGTGAAAAGAAGTCGCGTACCTTTCCCTTCTTCTGGTCTTTTCGGAGAATCTCATACGCAAACTCGTCTAGAACATCTTCGGCATCATAAGCTACATCTTGTAGCCTCTCCAGCCAAAGCTTCACGGACCTGTCTGTTACGGGCCTTGTGGCTGCATCTTGGAGCTTAGCTTGGATCATGGTCAAGGAATTTTTAAGCCTCTGCAGGTGGCCCTCCAATCCCCAAGCAAATCTGATGCCTTCAGCAGCTATGGAAATCACCCTGTTCAAAGTCTCCTCCATGGTAAACGTAAGAAGAAGCTCTGCCATATTGTCTTTTTTTGGGGGGGGAAATCAAAGAAGTACGATTTGATGAAAAGAGAAAAGTGTGGTCTGAAAGTTTCGAAATAAAGATGAAATGAGGCGTTGTTTTGGAATGATGATATGCGTTGTATTATTATTTTTCAAGACGATGGATCATTGCTGAGGTTGACAATGCTATGAATGGTGTTTTGGAATGAAGAGATGCATCTTCCATGAAAGCAGCGAAAGTCGTTGCATGAGGGTCCCTTCCTCCATATACTTACTACTTAATTGATGGTAGTTGGCAGCATCTTCCACGAAAGCAGAGAAAGTCGCTGCATGAGGATAATTAAATAAGTAAACCATTAATCATATTTGAAGATATTAAATATTTATCTGACTTAAAGGTTGGTGGTAGATGAAATGATCAACATTACACATATCTCATTGCACATGTTCTCTTGTTTTCTCAAAATGATTCTCGTTTATCAAGCACTAGTTTTTTGTGCAGCTCATGGCCACTAGCCTTTACTTTCAAGATAGTAGTTATTTTACTTTACTACTTTTTAATATTAAATTTATTTGATGGTAAGAAATTAATTAGAAAGTCTTATATAATAAATTTACACATAATCTTTTGATTTCTTTTAACTCTAAGAGACACCGAATTTATTTGTTTGAATTAAAAAGATATTTATTTTACTTTGATGATCAACAAGTTTATAAGAATAAATATCCGGACCTTTAAATTAAGTTAACACATCATTTTATTATTTTTTCTCCTTTTTTTATTTATTTTTTCAAATCCTCTGTTCGTTTTATTTAGTTCAGTTTCTTGTAGAAAAATTAATAAAATTTCTCTTAGGTTCAACCTGGTGTTTACAATACAATCATACTACAAATCTATTACTTATGATAATAAAATCAGGTTTTCACAATTATACTGCAAATCTATTTTATCTGTGATAATAAAGTCAAAATTATATTTTGAAGTTTCAAAACCTACCATCCACTCCAAGGAATAAATGCAGGAAATCAAGCAATAACGACATCAAACATTCAGTCTCCCTTCTTTTCTTGCACTGTTATTGTGAAAGAAGACCCTCTGCAATTATTTCTTCCTAGTATATTTGGATGAAAAAAGGGTTAGCATTGACTGCTTTAGTAGAAAAGCCGCTCTCCATTCAAGATTGGAACCAAACTTGCTGGGAGTAGTCCGATTGGAGCCATGCGCCTTGCCTTGCTCCAAGGTTTTAACCGGCCTGAAGCTGGAAAGAAAGAAAAATGTCAGTAACAGCTGCTTCAAAGCCCCAAGGATGAAACAGCATAACCTAACATCACCTTTGAGCGAGTTGAAGCTGTAGGAAAGAACTGTTGGCATTAATAAAATGATATTAAATTAACAATCTGGCTTCTAGCAGGCAGTTGAAATGTAGCTGTTTGTAATGAGCTGCATGGTTAGTCAACAAAATCTCAAGCTCTCCAAAATTTGGTAAAGGATGGTTTAAAAGTACTGGTCAGAAGGTGATTGAAATTCTGCCTCGCTCTGCGATTCAGCTTGGACATGTTTGCTTGAACCAAGGGCAGCCTGTTCTGAAGTACGAGTTCTCTGCTGTGAAGGAGAGAGAATTTGATTTATCTGTTCATGAATTGTCTTTAATGGCTGAAGATCCTGTCTCAACTTGAGACTTGCAGGTCGGTCGGTCAAGGATATCTGGACTGATGCATGAACGTTTTGCTCCACCACCATATACACCTGCCAGGATAACAAGAGAAGTTTCCTATTGGTATGAGAGTTTTGGCTGTTGATGATGATGACCCAACTTGTCTCTTACTGCTAGAGACTCTACTCCGTAGATGCCAGTACAATGGTCTCTCTCTCTCTCTCTTATTGTTTCATTGATTTTTCATGTGTTTTTGGACATGGTTTTGGTTTTCATGTTTTTTTTTTTGTTAATGTTTAACGTTTTAGTTCTTTTTCAGATTTATGTCGTTAGTCGTGTAAATTATGAATATTTATAAGCCATTGGATTGATAATCTTTGTCTTTGATTCTCTCTGTTCATTTAACTGTTTTATGTAGTGAGTTTTTGTAATTATGAATTCTAGTTGAGTTAAATTAAGTCTGTTGTCCTGCTTTTGGCTTCTTGCGGAAAGTAGAAATCTATTTTCTTTGCTTGCTTTGTCTCAGTTTGATACTTTTGTGAGATAGCCACCTCGACATGTATCATTGTATCTACTTTGACAAGATTATAAAGGTTATTGTTTACTCATTTGAATCTTTACTGTCTCTTACAGCATTCTATTTTTTAGCTACTGGCGTGTTATAATAACTGCAACTGTTGGATCTTCTAAATTGATTGCACGTGTAGTGTTGGGTTATTAGCTCATTTGAATCCTGATTAATGATTGATTGTCTATGGTATAACTTAACTCGTCTTTTTATCTGGCATGCTTGTGGAATTTTTCACATGCTGGGCTTGCTCAATAAATGGGTTGTGGATTCTGCAGTTACTACGACGAGTCAGGCAACCACGGCATTGAGGATGCTGAGAGAAAACAAGAGCAAGTTTGATCTGGTTATCAGTGAGGTCCATATGCCAGACATGGATGGTTTTAAATTGCTTGAGCTCGTGGGGCTTGAGATGGACCTACCTGTCATCAGTAAGCCAAAAACACTGCACATGGTCTTTTGCCTTCTGTGTTTTAGTTTTGAAGACTCTACAGGAAAACATGCTGTAGATTCTCTATATAGATCCATAGACTTCCTTAAAGCAATTGAAAACGATCATTTTCGTGCCGAATCCTGATTTCCCATATCTTTGGACAATTTTAGAGTTGTGTATTAGTCTGATCAATGCTCATATCTTTGGACCTTCTTCTGTCTAGTTTAACAGGTTTGCTTACTGTTCTGTTTTATGCTCATTGCATATTATTGTAACATTTTTGCCACATGTGGTTGTCCAATCGGGATTCATGATAATTGATTAACGTTGAAATGCAGTGTTGTCAGCAAACGGTGATCCAAAGCTTGTGATGAAGGGGATCACTCATGGAGCTTGTTATTATTTGCTAAAGCCTGTCCGAATCGAGGAGCTAAAGACCATCTGGCAACGTTTGATTAGGAGAAAGAAAAGTGTTAACAAAGACAGAAACAGCTTGGATAACCGAAAAAAACCTGATCAGGGAAGTAGTGAAGCAGTACCTGACCAGAAGCTTAATAAAAAAAGAAAAGAAAAGAATGGAGATGAGGATTCTCGAGTGAAACCACACTTTTGTTATGGTGTTTTGTTTTAATTTCATTCATTTTGTTTCAATGCTGAGGCTGTTCCGAAGAAGATTCTCGATTTGATGAATGCTGAAAAGCTTACTAGAGAGAATGTGGCAAGCCATCTCCAGGCATATATTCTTACCTCTCCTGGCATAATTGAAAATGAACCAATTGTTTTCATCCATGAATCTAACTACACTGCTGTGATTGTAGAAATATAGGCTTTACCATAAAAGGATCAGCACCGTGGCAAACCAGCAAGCTAATAGGATGGCAGCTCTAGGCAGTTCCGATGCACCATACCTGCCAATCAATTCTATGAGTAGACTTGGCTGGATCCGCACAGTTTCACAGCACACCTTTCAGATCTCTCCCATCTAGTGGAATGCTTGATAGGTTGAATTCTCCTCCTGTTCTGGGCATTCACGGTCTTCCTTCTCCTGGAGTGATTCAATTAGGAAATAATGGGAACTTACTGCAAGGGATGCCAATGCCATTAGAACTTGATCAAATACAATCCAACAAGGGTGTGAGTTACATTCCAGAACTTCCTACTCATCCTGGTGACACAGCCAGTTTCCCTGTTTCTAGTGGTTTCTCAGATTTGAAAATAATTGGTGGAAGCTCAAACAGCCCTTTTGTTGGTGTTTCAAACAAACACCTAATGTTGGAAGAACATGGTCAAGGGCTGCAAGATGGCCAAAAATTTGGAAAGCAATCTTCTCTTTCAGCAGGCTCTCTAAATCCAAGATATTCTTCCAATTTTCCAGATCATGGTAGATGTAATGACAACTGGTCCAACGCTGTTCAGTCAAATGGGGTCAAATTCTTTAACATTGAATGACTGTTTTAAGCGATCTATTCTGCATCGCATCATCTGATTATACTTTCCTTCCTCTTTACACTCAATTACTTCTGATTTCTCTGATTATACTTCATCTGATTCTCATCCTGCATCTCATCATCCCTCTCCCACACATGCATCTCATCCTCCCGCAGCCTTACCACCACAAAATCCAGACCTCCATCAACCTCCCTCAGACACCCACAATCACCCCTCCTCACCAAATCACCGAACACACACCATGGTCACCCGATCCATGAACAACATCTATAAACCCAAACAATTAAACACTGTGATCAAACACCCTCTTCCCCACAGCCTTGAACCCACATGTGTTAGTCAGGCCTTGACCCTGCCACCATGGCGTGTAGCTATGTCCGACGAGCTCACGGCTCTCATGAAACATGGCACCTGGGAATTAGTCCCGCCGCCGCCCACATGTAAACCCATTAGTTGCAAATGGGTTTTTAGGGTCAAACGCAACTCCAATGGGTCTGTTGAACGGTTCAAAGCCAGATTAATGGCAAAGGGGTTTCATCAGAGACCCGGTATTGAATACACCGAAACCTTCAGCCTTGTAGTAAAACCTGTCACTATTCGTTTAATACTCACCATTGCAGTCATGAATGGTTGGCCCTTGCGGCAAATGGATGTACATAATGCTTTTTTGCATGGACAACTTGATGAGGTTGTTTACATGAGTCAGCCCCCGGTTTTAAGGACCCTGCAAAACCAAATCATGTGTGCTGATTGCGCATAGCAATCTATGGCCTCAAACAGGCCCCAAGAGCTTGGTATTCAACTCTTAAACATGCTCTCATCACTATCGGCTTCAATAACTCCAAGGGTGACTCATCTCTATTTATTTTTCGCACTGAAAATATTATATGCTATTTGCTTGTGTATGTGGACGATATTGTGGTTACAGGAAATGATTCAGCATTTGTGAGCTCCATAATCCAGCAACTCAGCTCCCAATTCTTCTTGAAAGACATGGGCACTCTTCACTACTTTCTGGGAATAGAAGTTATCGCCACCGGTACAGGTTTATTTCTATCCCAACATCAATACATTCGTAATTTATTATCTAAAACTAACATGAATGGTGCCAAGGATGTCTCCACACCTTTATCAACTAGTACTTCATTGAAATTAGTTGATGGTACTGCTGCATTTGATAGCATAGAGTTCAGACGTGTAATTGGGAGCCTCTAGTATCTCTCTCTTACCCGTCCCGACATCTCCTTCGCGGTCAACAAGCTGTCCCAGTTCATGCATAAGCCCACTCACTCTCACTGGACGGCTGCAAAACGTTTACTTCGATATCTCAAACACACCATATTCCATGACATCCATCTGCAGAAGAACACTCCTTGGACATTAACCACTTACTCAGACGCTGATTGGGCTGGAAATTTGGACGACCGAACCTCCACCTCAGCATACATTTGTTTTCTCGGCCAAAATCCACTTTCCTGGAGCTCCAAGAAGCAACGAGCCATTGCCCGATCATCGACCGAAGCCTAATACAGGTCTCTTGTGAATGCAACCTCTGAAACCATGTGGATTATGAATCTCCTATATGAACTTGTCCATCCACTCAAGGGACCACCTGCCCTGCTATGCGACAACCTTGGGGCTACTCACTTGAGCTACAATCTTGTTGACCATTCAAGAATGAAGCATATCCAGATTGATCTCCACTTCGTGCGTGACCTCGTCCAAAAAGGCACTCTAAATGTCCATCATGTTCACACCACGGACCAACTTGCCGATCTGCTGACTAAGCCTCTGTCTCAACAAAGAACTGCCATCCTAAGATCCAAGATTGGCCTTACTGACGGAAGCCCTATCTTGAGGGGGCGTATTGAGAAACATTCCACAAAACCTTCCTAATTCAACATCTCAACAGTCACTTCCATTTTTAGCTATTGTGACCGTTAGAATATCTGTATAAATCCCAATATTTTCTGCATATCTTTATTAGCATTCATTCGGCAATATTGCCTTACATAGCATTCAAATGTGTATAAATTCAGCTATCTTCAATTCAATAAAATAAGGTCTTTTTCATTGTATTTTGTTCACCCTAAAAACTCTATACCGACGCTGGCACGCGGTGGTGTTGTGGCGTTCATATAAGAACTCTCCATTGATAATTTACCTATACCAGGCCTAGACCAGCTGCCGTGGCCAAGCATGTTTGCAAAACCAGTAGAAGATGATAGGTGAGATGGCTTGTGGATCACTGAGTGTACTCGAATTCCAAGAGATCTACCATGGATGGGAAGTGAAGCCATGCTTGAATGATGATGGTGGTGGAAAAAAGGATGTCCATAAGCTGCCATTGAAGCTTCTAACTGACTCCCTTTTAATCTCTGCCCTCTTTTCGCTAGATTCCTTTCTCTTTTGTGGGCATTCTGGTGTCCTCCAAGTGCTTGTGAGCTAAAGAATTTTCTTTGACAATAGTTGCATGAGAAAACCCTTTGCTCCCCGTCAGTATCTTGAGGAGTTTCTGGTGAAGTCTCGGATGAATCCATGCTCCTGAAGCTGCCAATAAGGTTGAGCTCTCGATTGGACAACTGGTTTGTATCGCTTGTAGCTATCTCCAGATCTGTTTGGTGGGCTTCTTCCTCCCGATCATTTACTTCTTCTAGGAGTTCTTGCTCCTTCTCTTCTGAGTTCTGCAATGGAGGAGCCTGTGGAGCTGTAATGCTTGACTCTTTCCTGACCATTGATTCCATAGAATGAGTCCCTTTCGAGCCTCCACTCTCTTTTTTAGTAGAATATGGTAACCTTTGCTGATTGCAAAAACGGGAAATAATCTTTTTTGACAGGAAGTTAACTTCTATCAATGGTTAGCAAATTCGTTTCGGTTGATTTTTTTAAATTGGAATTATTTCGGTATTATATTATTTATGTGTGTGCGCACTTGTGTATATATATATAATTAAATATATTAATTTAATTTTTTTTAGTTCAAATCCAAATTTTTATTTATTTAGAATTGTACAATTTAATAAAAAAAGACTCAATATAATGATTTTTATGAACATGTATAATATTACGAGAATATCATTGTCAATCTCGCAAGGTACCTCTCTGATTGCTTTAAATTTTTAATATATATATATATATATATAGATTTCTCGTAAAATTTCATTTCAATCTAATGGTTGGATTAAGAGATATGATTAATATTGTAAAATTATTTTTTATTTAAAAAAATACAATTTGAACAAAATGAAACGGGCGAAATGAAAACGGAATGTTCTGGCTTCGGTGGAATTTCCGGAATAGATCAAAATTTTAAACGAGATAAAAACGACACCATTTTATTTTATTTTTTAACCGGTATAAAATATTTCAAGTGTTTCAACTAAAAAGAAACAAGATCAACAACACTATTTCTTTGTGCTATATAGAAGGATATAGTGCTTTTTACATGGATTTTGAACGATATAAAATATAAGAGATTGGTAGGTTTTCAAACTGTCACACACTCGTAGAACTTGCCTTCCATTAGAACTCCCACCATGTATCTATATATCCATTTTTTTTTCTGGCCATTATAGGAGGCTACCGTATATGGAGGATTCCTGTTGGACAAGGCACAAATTTCTGAGATCCAAAGTATTCACAAACAAGCAAATGCTAGGAGCTAAGCTATGATGTTCCAAGTGGTTTGCCTCAATCATGGGGAGACAAACTGACCTTCTTGTCTAGGGATCACGCAACCGTATCATGTACTTTCAAATCCATCTCTTTTTTGTTCCTATTTTTTTTTTTTTGGGGACATTTTCATTTTCCATGCATGGATCTTTCAGTATAGTTATTACATTCATGACTTGATTTGAAGTTATGATTATTATTTGTTAAGTAAGTTAATCTAAATTAGTTCAAGCTGATTTAAAATAATTCTGTTTTATTATTTTTAAACTAATCCTAATTTAGCACAAGTTGATTTGCAGGGTCATTTGAATCGATATTTTGGTGAAGTTATTGAACTAAATTCGATTCATGACTTGATTAAAAACTATTATTATGGGTTGAGTAAATTAACTCAATTTATTCTGAGTTAAACTAAATTGATGTTGTTTTAAGTTTTTTTTATATATAAATAATAATATTGTTTTGATTTCTTAAAAAAGTTAAACCTAGTTTAGCAAGAGTGGATTGGGTATCCTAAGGACCGTGATGTGATGACGAAGGGCTTGAAATATGTATGAGAGTGTCGTAACCCAATTTTTGGGTTACTCCCCAAAATAAAATAAAAATGACAAAAATAAAATAAAAGTGGTTTGGTGTTGTTAGAAAAATTGTGGTGAAAATTTTGAATATTTGCTGAGCTTAATCATATCCCTGTTGCGCCCAAAAATGAGAAAAATACAAATTCGAGGTAAACATTAAGTCAAAAATCATAATTATATTTTTTATAAGCCAAGTTGATTTAATCATGGGCTAATTCAAAATATTATTATGTTTGAAAATTAATTTAGGGTCCAATTGAAGAATTTAATTAAGTGCAAGGACTTAATTATGCTTTAAATTGATCAAATTAATTTTATTACGGGCTTAATTGACAAAAAGTCAAATTCTTGAATTTAATTCGGGTTCAATTTAGAAGATTGGAATTTTTGGAGACCCAATCGAATTTTTTCCAAGCTAATTGTGCAAGATTAGGGGCCAAATTGAAGATAATTGAGAATTTAATGCTCAATTGAGGGTCAAATTGCACAAAACAAAAAGCAAGGACTAGAATAAAAAAGGCACACAAATTGAAGGAACAAAGTGTATTTATATTTACAACCATTTTCAACAACCCACCACAGCCGAAAGCAAGCACTACACTTGGTTACACATGGAAGCCACAGTGTTCGAAACACTGTGGCATAAGCCATGCGAACGAAGCAGAAAGGGGCACAGGGAGGAGGATAGGAAAGTTGGAGGCAGAGAAGGGGAAAGAAAAAAAAAGAGAGCTGGGAGAGAAGAGAAGAAGAGACAAAGGAGACGAGCAGAGGAGATAAAAAAAAGAGATGGAAACGGGCAGAAGAGAAAAATAGAGGGAAAATTTGTAGAAAAGTCAAGAATTATGCAGAGAAAAGAAGAGAGATTTAGCTGATGGACGAGAAAAACTGAAGAAGAAGAAATTTGTAGAAACATAAAGGAAGAAGAAACCTTGCAAAAAAAATCTGGAAATTTGGTCTCTCTCTCTACACGCAGCCCATGTCCTCTCTCTCGCCACCGTTGCTCTCAAACCAACCGCCCACTTACCTTCTTCCCTTCACCGTGAGTCTCTCCTCTTCACCAGTAACAAGAGTGCATCCTCAGGCGAGTCTCCGGAGATGTTTTCCCGCGACTGCAACGGAAGAACCGAAACTTTGGAAGCTTTTTCCGGCCACCACAGGCCACCGCTGACTGGCACTACCATGACGAAATCATCACCTCGATCTCCTCTACCCAACGATACTAATAGGTACAAGTTTCATCACACTTGAAAAATTGCATTATTCAATTGTCTTCTTCCTCGAAGCTGTTCATGCGGGTCGGGCAGCGTTTGACTGGCCGAGTCTTATCTCGCCCACGTTATAAAAAGCCCAGCTGAAAGCGACTCTAGGCTTCCAGCCCATGAGGCTAGAAGCCCAGTCCGAGGAAATGTGGGCTTCCAGCCCATGAGGATGGAAGCCCAATCTGTTTCAGAGCGGGCTGCCAACCTAGTCCAAATAAGGGCGGGCTGTCAGCCCAACCCGAAATAAAAAAAATAAAAAAATAATAAAAAATATTTTCTCTTTTAAAAAAATTAATTAAAAAAATATTTTGTTTTCTTGCATACGGCCGGATTACAAAGCTTTTCTCATTGTATTTTTCATAAAAAAAAAATATGTTGCATATTTTTTTTCATATCTTAAAATGAAAATTTTGGATATTGTAACCGGTTTACAATTATCCATCGGAAGTCGACCAAAATGTCAAAAATAATTTAATAATTATTTTGTTTTCGCGATGTAAATTTACATTGTAAAGTACACTCGCAGATAAAAGAGATTTTTACTACGGTGTAAAATTACATTGTATAATACATCCATAGATAAAAAAAGAAAGAAGATCTTCAACTGCAGTGTAAAATTACATCGTAAAGTACACCAGCAGAGCAAAAAAAAAAATTGTTTCTTTGAAAGATGCAGTGCAAAATTTTTAACTTGGAAAAAAACAATCAAACAACAATGCAGCTTACCTTAGGTTGGGTGCACTGGGGGTGATGCGTCTTCCCCTTGCACAACAAGTCCCTTTACCCAGACTCTCACAGACCAATAGGTTCCTAGTCATCTTAATACTAGGTGGCGACTCATGGTAATTATAGTTGTAATTTTACGACTATAAAACACACCTCATTTTTACCGCACACCGTTATTCCCCCCGAAACCGGGGAATGACGGGGCGCGAAACGCGTCAAAAAAATCGTCGTCACGACAGAGAGGTCTTGAGTTCAAGTGAGAACATGCATCTCTTGTAAAAGCTTGGGACAACCAGAGTTTTATTCTCTCATTTGGGCCCATAAAATACATTTTCTGAAGTTAGAATTTCCTCAAATCCAAAAAAGAGAGTGGATTGTATTTATTGTGAAAACAACTTTCAAATCTGATACCTATTGAACTCGCTTTGTTCACTTTAGTCACTTATTTTTTTTTAATTCAACTTCCCCTCCTAAACAAAATATGCAATCGAGTGTTAATTTGAGCTCAAAAAGTCTAAATCATGCCAAATTAAGCTGAGGATCAAATAGAAAATTAAAAAAAAGAAGACCGTGTTCTAATCAAAAAGTTTTATGTGTTTAGGTTAACATCACTAACAAAAAGACCTCTTTTAGTTTTTTTTTAATAATAATACAATGGGTTATTAATTCAAAATATTTATTTTTTAATAACTTATAAATCACTAATTTGATGTGCTACAAAGCATAGATAAATCTTCACTAGTTCAGTATTGAAATGACCATGTTCGGTCAATGTTAAACAATGAAGACATCCCACAGCCTTGGTGTCTATTTTCTTAAATCTACCTAATTTATATAAAAAAAGAAAAAAAATAATAAAAAAGATATTTCAATGATATAATGATACGAAAGGGCACTTTACATTTGACATTTCTGAAACCATTGTTTTCATCCCCAGTTTTCAAACTTGTGAAGTAATTCATGGCTTAGGTCACAAAAGAAGTGCATACACAATTGATAGTGAGGAATATTTGATAATGTAAACGAGTCTTTTTTTTATCTGTAAGAATAAAGAATATATATATATATATTATTGAAACATATATGTAGACCATTTATATTTTAATATAGTACACACATATATGCTTTAAATATATTTATTACTATTTTATATTGAATAATAAATAATAGTTATAGAGTAGATATTCATATGAATACCTGAATATTAATGGAAATGATATAAATATTTAAATTTCTCATTATGAATAATAAATAGAATATGAATATGAATATAAAAAAATCCAACTTGTGGATAATTATTATTATTATTTAAAAAAAAAATACATTTTATGCCCTAAAGTCAGTGTGGGCTGACATCTGAAAGGCAAGTCTGGCAGAAAGATCCATATCAGAATCACATTCGGGCCTGGGCCCATTAAAAAAACATTTTATAAAGGAAACCAAACACTACATATATTCCAAGCTAACCTGTCAAGAATTTTTTGATTGTCACTCTCTCTCTCAACTGACTCATTTTCAAGCTCTGCATTATTATAGTTTCTGGGTTTTATTTTTTTAAAAGCTCCTAACTTTGAAACAAAATCCAGCTAAAGCTCCAAACTTTGAAGCAAATTGTAGTGCCCCACTTTGTAAATTAGTCTCTTTCTTTCATATTTTGCTTCGTCAAATTGTTTTGACGAGGAAAACATGACTGTAGAGCAGGGGATTGGAGATAGCAGTGTAGAGAAGTTTCCTATTGGTATGAGAGTTTTGGCTGTTGATGATGACCCAACTTGTCTCTTACTCTAGAGACTCTACCCCGTAGATGCCAGGACAATGGTTTCTCTCTCTCTCTCTCTCTCTTTTATTGTTTCATTGATTTGTTCATGTGTTTTTGGACATGGGTTTTGGTTTTCATGTTTTTTTTTTTTTGTTAAGGTTTAACGTTTTAGTTCTTTGTAGTCAGATTTATGTAGTTAGTGGAGCTGCATCGCAAGTTTGTTGCAGCTGTTAATATATTGGGCATCGACAGTATGTTATTTAGCTCTTCAGTATACTAGAAGTGTTTGAAATGTTTTTCTCAAGGTATATGGCACTGGTTTTATTTATTCAATCCGTGCTTGTGCGTGTGGGTTTAATTTATTCAATTTTTGTGCTACAATTTTTCCTAAGTTGATTTGATCGATAGCAATTTCACTGGTTAATAATTAATTCTTAGATCCTTTATAGCCATATCAAATTCATTCATGGGTGAAACCACGCTTTTGTTATGGTATTTTGTTTTAATTTCATTCATTTTGTTTCAATGCTGAGGCTGTTCCGAAGAAGATTCTCGATTTGATGAATGCTGAAAAGCTTACTAGAGAGAATGTGGCAAGCCATCTCCAGGCATATATTCTTACCTCTCCTGGCATAATTGAAAATGAACCAATTGTTTTCATCCATGAATCTAACTACACTGCTGTGATTGTAGAAATATAGGCTTTACCATAAAAGGATCAGCACCGTGGCAAACCAGCAAGCTAATAGGATGGCAGCTCTAGGCAGTTCCGATGCATCATACCTGCAAATCAATTCTATGAGTAGACTGGGATTGCACAACTTGGCTGGATCCGCACAGTTTCACAGCACACCTTTCAGATCTCTCCCATCTAGTGGAATGCTTGATAGGTTGAATTCTCCTCCTGTTCTGGGCATTCACGGTCTTCCTTCTCCTGGAGTGATTCAATTAGGTCATGTACAGACTGCACCCCACTATGCTAATGGTCCAAGTCACTTCCAAACAGCTGGACACCCAGGAAATAATGGGAACTTACTGAAAGGGATGCCGATGCCATTAGAACTTGATCAAATACAATCCAACAAGGGTGTGAACTACATTCCAGAACTTCCTACTCATCCTGGTGACACAGCCAGTTTCCCTGTTTCTAGTGGTTTCTCAGATTTGAAAATAACTGCTGGAAGCTCAAACAGCCCTTTTGTTGGTGTTTCAAACAAACACCTAATGCTGGAAGAACATGGTCAAGGGTTCCAAGATGGCCAAAAATTTGGAAAGCAATGTTCTCTTTCAGCAGGCTATTTAAATCCAAGATATTCTTCCAATTTTCCAGATCATGGTAGATGTAATGACAACTGGTCCAACGCTGTTCAGTCAAATGGGGTCCAATCAATTTCTTTAACATTGAGTGACTGTTTTAAGCGATCTACTCTGCATCCTAGTGCCATCAGAGAAAGCATGTCAACAATGGCCTTGCAAAGTAGGAATAATCCCTGTGATGTTTCTTCTATCTCTACTCTTCCCATACATTTACAGGATTCCAAAGCAGATCTACCATGCCAAGTGGGAGTGGCTACAGTGAGCAGTCATGCTGGACAGCTAATTAATAATGGCCCTCTAGGGTGGGATGACCACAGGCAGGATGATCCTTACCACTCAAATGGCCTATCTAACTCAATAAACTCAGCAATTCCTCTTAATGGTAATGGAAATCCCAATGGGTGCAATTTGGATGCAAATAACCTGTTTTTTCAGAGAAACACAAGCTTCAGTTCAGCTGGACTGTTAAATTTTGTTGATACCTCATTGATGAAGCATAATGAGGTTGAATGTTCAGCCATGGAAACATTAGTGAGGTCAAGAGATGGGTATTTTCCAAGCCAAGAGAAGCCACAGGACAGTTCTGTTTTGAATAATTTTGGCTCCTTGGAAGATTTGGTGAGCGTGATGGTCAATCAGGCAAGTCTCCATGTCCCTGTGCATTCCTGTAGAGATGACTTTGTTTTTCCTGTTTTATATTAGCTATAAAATTTGCTTGAGGTTCTGACCCTTTTCCATTGAATAAGAGAATCTCTAGGCAAACAAAGTTTCTTTTTCCTCAATTATCATTTGGCTCTCGCTTAACCAGCTATACCCCAAGAAATGCGTAGGATTTATGAACTTGTTTTTCCTGTTTTCTGTTAGCTATGAAATATATATGTTTCAACTGCAACATGGTTTAAAGCCAATCAACTTTAATCTACCAGCTCCATCCATTTTCTAGCATTATGACAAATATACATAAGCTTTTGTCCACTTCCCAGCTTGACAAACACTAATCTGCATGAGCTTCAAATAACTATTCCATGGCTTCTTTTAGAATTCGAGACTTCGTAATTGATACTAAAAATACTATGATTTATGTTGAATGTTACTTTAGTTGTATAGGAAGCTTATTCAATTCAATGAATACAATTAAAAAAAAAAAAAGCAAGTTCCAATATGAAAGTGAGTGAAAAATAGTGCAGGGAAAAAATTATCTAAGAAATTGCTAAAATACCTCCACAATAGTTTAGCTACTTTCCAAAAAAAAATGTCCTTAATTGCTATTTAAGATATATAGGTTATAATAGGAGAAAAAAGAATCATTTATTTTTTTAGAAGAGGGAAGTCTAATAATTGTTTTTATTAATTTGAAAATTTTAATCTGCATACAAAGTAAGAGAAAATTAAATCTCTAATTACTGGAATTTCTACAATAATGATGTTGTGATTTTTGGGATATGAGAAATCTTGGGCCACTCACAGCCATTATCCTCCCTACAATTTTCTGCAAGTGGACAATCCCAGATCTCCAGTGTCTTTAATTGGGAGAGGCGTTGAATGGCTGTTGAACTTGGCAGATACTTGAGATTCTTGCAGTCTTGAATACGAAGATGTTGAAGGGAAGAAAGGTTGGCCAACCATTCTGGCAAAGCTTCCTCAAATTCATCTCCATTGAATTCGCATATCTCCAGTCTCTTGAGGGCAGTGAGGTGTTGAAGTTGATGTGGTACTCTCTTCAGTTTATCCCATCCATATATCCACATGGACCTACTAAAGTTGATTGACTTTAAAACACCTGCAGGAAAAGCCTCCAGCTCCCCTGAGAAACCACCAATTCTCAATTCCTTCAGTTGGGTGAGGCTGCTTATGCAATCCTCCTCCGGGAAATCGCTCAAACTCCCACACTCACAGATTTGTAATTCAACAAGAGAACGCAGTTGTCGTAAACCATGCCAATCAATACTGGTGAGCTTATCACAACGATAAATGGATAATTCTTGAAGCGAAGACAGTTCTTGTAAATCATTAATATGGGTAAGCTCTGCGCAACCACATATCATCAATTCTTCTAGAGATGCGCAACATTGTAATCCGCTTGGAAGAGCTCCCAATTTACAATCTATAATAATCAATTTCTTCAGAGAATATTTTAATTCTTGGAAATCACCAGGAATTGTAATCAACTCAGTGCACCACCATATACTCAATTCCACCAGAGATGTGCAGTGTTGTACGCTTGGAATGGATGTCAGCTTTTTACATTGCCGAATCCTCAACAACCTAAGAGACGTGAAGCCATCAAATTCACCGGATAAATATCTCATTTCACTACATCCATAAATTTCAAATTCTACAAGAGATGAAAGACCACATATCGGAATGCTTTTCAACTTGCGACACTTCTGAATGCTCAACTTTTCAAGACAAGGAAATACTCGATCACCTTCTCCACCAGCTACCATCCATTCTTCAAGACCATCCATACGGAATAGAGTGAGTTCTTTTAGTGCCGGAAATAGCACCCCTGCCCTGCCACCCCTCCCATAGAACTCATTACCTATACATTTTACAGTATCCATTCTGATCATCTTTAGAATCTTAAGGCGAGGAAAACATCCAAGTGTTGGCAGTTGTGCACACTCTCTTAATATTAGTGTTTCCAGATGGTAGAGGTTTGTAATGGATTCTGGCAATGCTCTGCAAGTCCAGACATCAAGATATCTCAAATGTCTCAGCTTGCAAATTGAATCTGGTAACTTAGTGGTACTCGATTGTTTCAATTTCAGAGCTCTCAAGCTTTTGAATTTGCGAGGCCGATTGAAAACATCAACGGTTGAGAAAAAAGTACGCAGTTTTCTAGCGTCAATCGCTGAAAATATTGACTCAACTTCCCCACAAGAAATGAGATTTAGATGACGAATATGAGATGCACCATCTACTTGCAAACCCGCCTCCACACTTGATGTTTCTGATTTTGAGACCTGTAATGCAAGATCATGCACAAGATCATGCATCTTGCAACTTGTTATGATCCCATAAATGTTCCTTTGAACATCTTGGAAAAAGGAATTTGCAAGTAAGTCATTGAAAACATTGTTGCCTTCCATCCTTCCGTCTGATGGCCCAAGATAACCTTCAGCCATCCAGAGTTGAATTAGCTCTTCCCTTTCAATTTCAAAATCCTTGGGAAAAATGGAACAGTATGCAAAACATTTTTTCAGTGTTGGCGATGACAAGTAATCAAAACTGAGTCTCAATATGCGTAAAGCTTCATTTCCATCCTTTGTATCCCAAAATCTACTGTTTAGAATTGACCGCCACTGCTGTGTCTCCTTTCGGCGCAGTGTTCCTCCCAGAACTTGAGCAAGCAATGGAAGCCCTCCACATTTCTTTGCAATCTCTTTTCCAATAGACTCCAAGTCTGCGGCTAATGTTGCTCCTCCATCCCCACTCACCTTCTGCTTAATAATGGACCAACACTCTTCATGTGATAGTCCCCTTGGTTTGTGCTGACTCCCACGAGAAGTCTCCATCATGGTTGCTATTTCTGTTATGCGGGTTGTAACAACAACAGCATTCCCTTTCTCGCTGCTAATTTTTAACAATTGCTCCTTCAAACCATCCCACTTCCCATGGTCTTCATTCCACACGTCATCAAGAACAAGAAAAAATGTCTTATTTTTCAGCTTTTCCTGAAGTTTTTCAATAATTGCATCTAGATTGGTCAATCCACCAGTAGATTTGTCAATCTTTTGCAACATCTCGCCTAAAATCCTCCTTTTACTGAAATCATTAGAAACGCACACCCATAAAGTCACATCAAAGTGTTTTCTCTCCCTCACTGCTTCACAAACTTTTTTAGCCACAGTAGTTTTTCCAAGGCCAGCCATCCCCACTATAGGGACAACCGAAAGGACATGTTGTTTCGTCAAGGTAGCCAGCCTATCCGTAACAGTAGAGACATCATCCTCCCTCCCTACAACTTCTGAGCTGTCAAGGAAGGAATCTGTCTCTCGATCTAGATCCAAGCAAACTTCTTGAGCTCTATTTTCATGTTGTAGAAATGTCAATCCAAGCCCAGATCCAGTAGCATCTTCTCGGATTTCATCCAGGGCTTCTTTGATCTTCTTAACTTTTCGACCCATACTCAGACGGAAAGCAACTGGATTGTGGAGTGAAAAGAAGTCGCGTACCTTTCCCTTCTTCTGGTCTTTTCGGAGAATCTCATACGCAAACTCGTCTAGAACATCTTCGGCATCATAAGCTACATCTTGTAGCCTCTCCAGCCAAAGCTTCACAGACCTGTCTGTTACGGGCCTTGTGGCTGCATCTTGGAGCTTAGCTTGGATCATGGTCAAGGAATTTTTAAGCCTCTGCAGGTGGCCCTCCAATCCCCAAGCAAATCTGATCCCTTCAGAAGCTATGGAAATCACCCTGTTCAAAGTCTCCTCCATGGTAAACGTAAGAAGAAGCTCTGCCATATTGTCTTCTTTTTTTTTTTTTTGGGGGGGGGGGGGGATCAAAGAAGTACGATAAAGATGAAATGAGGCGTTGTTTTGGAATGATGATATGCGTTGTATTATTATTTTTCAAGACGATGGATCATTGCTGAGATTGACAATGATATGAAAGAGATGCATCTTCCATGAAAGCAGAGAAAGGCGCTGCATGAGGGTCCCTTCCTCCATATACTTACTACTTGATTGATGGTAGTTGGCAGCATCTTCCACGAAAGCAGAGAAAGTCGTTGCATGAGGTTAATTAAAGGTTGATGGTAGATGAAATGATCAAACACTACATATCTCATTACACATGTTCTCTTGTTTTCTCAAAATGATTCTCATTTATCAAGCACTAGTTTTTCGCGCAGCTCATGGCCACTAGCCTTTACTTTCAAGATAGTAGTTATTTTACTTTACTATTGGTAGTGAATTAAAATTACTTTTTAATATCAAATTTATTTGATGGTAATAAATTAATTAGAAAGTTTTATATAATAAATTTACTCATAATCTTTTTGATTTCTTTTAACTCTAAGAGACACCGAATTTATTTGTTTGAATTAAAAAGATATTTATTTTACTTTGATGATCAACAAGTTTATAAGAATAAATATCCGGACCTTTAAATTAAGTTAACACATCATTTTATTATTTTTTCTCCTTTTTTTATTTATTTTTTCAAATCCTCTGTTCGTTTTATTTAGTTCAGTTTCTTGTAGAAAAATTAATAAAATTTCTCTTAGGTTCAACCTGGTGTTTACAATACAATCTGGGTGGAAAGGTTAGCATTGACTGCTTTAGTAGAAAAGCCGCTCCATTCAAGATTGGAACTAAACTTGCTGGGAGTAGTCCGATTGGAGCCATGCGCCTTGCCTTGCTCCAAGGTTTCAACCGGCCTGATCTGGAAAGAAAGAAAAATGTCAGCAACAGCTGCTTCAAAGCCCCAAGGATGAAACAGCATTACCTTACATCACCTTTGAGCGAGTTGAGGCTGTAGGAAAGAAGTGGTGAGCATTAAAAAAAATGATAATAAATTAACAATCTGGCTTCTAGCAGGCAGTTGAAATGTATCTGTTTGTAATGAGCTGCATGGTTAGTCAACAAAATCTCAAGCTCGCCAAAATTTGGTAAATGATGGTTTAAAAGTACTTTAGGGTGACAGTTTTTTTCTGCTAAAGCCTGTAAAACTAGTTTGTTGCAGCCAAAAGGAGCATGAAAAGGTATTCCATTTGTATGTATCATCTAAAACGATCAACCCTGAGTCTGATTTCTCTGTGGTGTCATTTGGTACAGCATCAGTGTTGGGTGTCATTTTCATTTTTCATGTCGACCTTTCCCACATCCTTTTCAGCTGTCCCTGATGAACAAGTTGGTTCTATTGGAGGAGTAACTATGTATGCAGAAGGTGGAGAATCGCTGGTAGATTGACTTGTTACTTTAACTAGTTCTTCGTTCAATACTGCAACAGTTCCTTGCAATTTTGGCTCGGTTGTTGCATCTTTCATCTCAACAACTTCGGTAGCAGCAGTGTTGTCGTCATTCTCCTTCAGTTGGCCAGAAGGTGAGTGAAATTCTGCTTCCTTGCTCTGCGATTCAGCTTGGACATGTTTGCTTGAACCAAGAGTAGCCTGTTCTGAAGTAGGAGTTCTCTGCTGTGAAGGAGAGAGAATTTGATTTATCTGTTCATGAATCGTCTTTAATGGCTGAAGATCCTGTCTCAACTTGAGACTTGCAGGTCGGTCGGTCAAGGATATCTGGACTGATTCATGGACGTTTTGCTCCACCACCATACACATCTGCCATGATAATAAGAGAAAACATCGTGTTAAATCCTCACGTGCCTTGTATGTGTGTGTTGTATGTCCAATTTCATCCCAAGTGTTTCCTATCTGATACAAGATAAAGATCCCATCCATTGAAACTTACAAGGAGAGTTCCAAATGAAAAATTAGAAGATTTACCTTGTTATAAAGCTGCGGTAATGCTAATCTATCTGGATTGTCATCACAAGCAGCCGCAGAAATTTCTTCTGGTGCTGCACGAGAGAGAATGTTGATAATCCATAAAAGTTTTGATAATTAATAAACCTATGTCTCCTAAAATATGTTTATATATTATCATTCAAATGTTTTGCCACCCCATCCTGTAGTAATAGTAATTAATAACGAATTCCCGTTACAAATCTCTCTATTTCTTTTTTCAGCAATCCCTAATTTGATAATCTGCAGGCTATAATTAATAAAGAAACAATGCACTTACAAATTGATTCCATTTGAGGCAACTGGTCAATCAATTGAGCACTGATCTCTAGAGAGCCTAAATTTGATCTGTCAGCCGCCATTGTTTCACAATCAGCCTCTTCACTTGTAACCTCATTTGCTTTTATATCACCGCCCTGAGAAAAAAAAAACAAGGGGTAAAGGAACTTGTGAGTCTAGAATCAGCTTAAGTATTCTACCATTACAAGCACCGACAACACACTCTGCTTTACTATATGCTCGTCCTCGTCAATGCGCTACAGAACAGTGAATATCTAATGTCTTACTAGAAGAGTGCAGGGATATTGAATGGCTCTAAAGATGCAAGTGCATGTATTGAGCCATAGAACTTCCACAAATCTGCCAAAATTCACAGAAAGAAAAGACAGTGACAAAAAAGGAATGAGATTTCACGTGTCATTAATACTATACCTAAGCATCGCAAGTTCTATAGACAAAACTACCGCCTAAATATAATTGGTAGCAGTGGATAAGGCATGCCCAGGAGTCCTCAAAATCGAACTCTCATTAGAGTTAAGATGTTCTAGATTGTAACTTGGGTGTTCTTTTAACTTAACTTAGATTTCCTCATGATTGCTTGCATCAGAAATGTTATTCTTTAGATTTTAAAGCTATCTGAAAATGCAAAAATAGTAATAGCACAGGCAATAAAGAAAATGATAATCACTTACAAAGTACTCTTTCTGGTACTCTGCGTAGAGTCCTGTCTCCAAAAGAAGCACTCTTTTTCTTAATGAACTCTACCTGTCGTCTCTGCATATCTCTAAAATGAAATAAGATAGATGAATCTTGATATAACGGTGCTTGATTTGCAACATCAGTTGTTCCTTGAGCAACATCAGCTGCTACATCATTTCCAGTACCATTTGCTTGTGTCTGGGTGCTATCCATGTTAGAAGTAGAACCATTTTATGCTTGAGAAGCAGCTTGTCCAAGGACAGGTAGTCTTATAAAAGGAAGATTCAACTCTTTACAAATGATTTCTTGAACCCTCAAGTCCTTGTCATCAACAATAGCTTGCCATCTTCCATACCCATGCCTAGACTTTTAAAATCAATCATGAGCAAAAACGATCTTCATAAATGAGATAAGAATATATTAAGCATGCAAATCTGGTTCAAATAATAGAGAAAAAACACTTGTGTCAACACTACGTGGTACCCAGCACATGAGGCGCTGGAACTCAGGTGAGTATACCTACTTTCAGAGGAATGGGTTTTTTTTGGCACATTGTTTATAGATTGGGCAGCTTTATTTTTATATACCTATCATTAGTGAAGCATATTGCGATAGTGAAGCATATTTCTATAAATCCATACATATGTAAGGATCAAATTACACCAGATGTATAGCCGCCTAAGCTCTTTCCCATGCCGGATATGCACCAAACATTCATATTTTGTTTATAAATTGATAGTTCTGATGGAGGGGTTTTTGAATATTTAACTTTCAACCTCCTCGTTATATAAGAGAAGTATGGATACAAATCAGGCTGTATCTCAAGCGCCTAAAATCCTCGGCAAGTTTATTGAAGATGAGTAGCAGTGTATCTTATGCAAATGATTGGATTTTATTATTCTTTTCTAAATATCCAATTTATATTTCCATAAGTATAATGTATAGCTATACATCAAATATTTAATTCCAAGATCTGGACAGGATGGGCAGCACATAAACACCAATCAACTTGATGTTTGATGAGAATGGCGAGGGAACACTGCTAAAAGTGGGTAAGGCATTATCTAAGATGCAATCTGTTAGCTATCACAAACACTCATATTGAGAATGAATGCTAATTCATACAACCACTGAAGCAATGTTCCAAGCATAATATTCTAGCAAGATATCCTTAAAACCCCAATGGTGAATCCGGTAATAATTGTTGGATCTTAATGAGACATAGGAAAGTTGCATTCTTAACATATTGAAGACTACTCTGGCAAGACCAACCATTTCAAAAACATATTCAACTGACTTGAGCACATTTGATCAAATTTATTCTGAAACATGCAAGGCAACTAGAGTACAAGTGGAAGTCCTAAAATGGGCTGGACAATGTGCAGCCTATCCCTAGTCAAATCTTTAATTTGTATAAAGAATTTAAGTCCTAGTGTGCACACACTCACATATATTGGGAGATAGAGCACTTAAGAGACAACCAAACTCAATCCAAATTAACAAAGCCTCGGCACAAAACTAGTTGAGTAGCTATTTAGAGGCATGTAAAGAAAAATACAAAAATAATGCAACATATAAAATTTAAAACAGATAAAAGTGATGTGATAGATGGTAATGAGAAGGCATACTTCAATACCGCATGAAGTAACAATGAATCATGCTCTTGTTTCCAAAATTTTCCACTCTTCAGGCCTGGGTAGCGCAGCATAATGTCATCTGTGTAAAGGGGGCTGCCTGGGTTCTCTGACGCAAACCTTGCCTATCATTCCCAAAAACATTGAATAATTGAATCATTTGACTGATGGAAGTAACATGCTTAGGTGTATTCCGTTGTTCTTATCTTAGCACGTGCATAAGAAAAGCAAACACAAGGAATGCACTCATGTCATGCCTTTTCTGCTTTGAGCACCTTTGAAAAGGCAAGCCCAGGAGGGGGAAGGAAAGAGGGGGGGCGCAGGGGATACAAAGAGCAAAAAGAATAGAAGGGGAATTTAAGAACCAAGAATTTCAACTTGCAGACTCACCTTATCCCTTATCAAAAGCAGGACAGCAATCCTAATAAGTACATCTTGTATTCTAAGACCCTCTTTAGGAACACCATCTACAATCAAGATCATGGATGGTGAACAAAACAAACATAGCATATTTACAGCACAAAAAAGTACACAAAATAAAAGCCTCTATGAAGATCAATCACCTGAAAAATTAGGTGAGTCCGATAGATCTTCTGCTATGTGCGCCAAGAATAATCTTCCATAACTGAAATCAAGGGTGAAAATACCATTCATGAACACAAAATAAACATGGACATAAAGTATTAAAGTTGGCCCATAAATAACAACAATAATAGTACAATTGTTAGAACTCTTTTAGTACTTGCAAATATGTAAGGAAAAAAATAGTGGATTGACAAGATCGATCTCTAAAATGTATACATAGTAATAGCAAACTCTTGAGCTTCCTTGATTTGCATGGATAGAAGAAAATATATACTTGATAGCTTCTAAAAAAATCTCTTCTTTTTGCCTTGAAACCAAACAAGTGTATCTTCTAGCGACTAATAATGCACGCATACAAATGTCATCCAATCCAATCCAAAAAAATAAAATGCAATAAGAATGCAAGATCTGTCATGTGGCAAGGATGATGCTATTATTAAAGTTTTAGAACATTAGGTTGCTATAAATCCCTAGCACATATTTAATCAATAAAAGGTGAAGCTGATGTTCAATACTTCTCTACTTCTTCATATGTCTTCTGTTTCAAACGAGGGGCAAACTCCTTCCAATCATAATCTCCGGCCCCAAACCTGCAATATAAAATTTATGTGGAAAAGCCAGTGCAGAAGAATTTTAAGAAATTCATAACCCCGGGAGCAAAATTCTTTTCTTAAGGTAGGAACTAACCTCAGCAAAATTTGTACAAATGCAGCCCTCTGATTTTGATTAAAACCCAATACTCTGAATGATCTACCTTCCCCTTCCATCAGAGGAATTGGCTCCGTATTATCCACTGCAAACAAATCAGTATAACATCAATTTCTTATCACTGAATCAATAGAAACAAACCCGGAAGGGGAAAAAACACTACCTCGACCCTTCTTCTTATAAGGCCTTTTTCCTGTCTGAATCCCAGATAAAGTTGTCTCACCATCAGTCAGCTCAGCTTCATAGTTATCATCTTCGACATCAGAGCTTACATCTTCTAGACCAGCAAGGTCATCTTCTTCAACAGAGACCATCTGAATCAGTTAATCTCATTTCCAGAGTCTCAAAAATAAAAAGTGCTCTGTACTATTCAAAGATGCCAAAACATATGAACTAGTTAACATGTTTAAGCCTACAAACACTTCCTTATCAAAATTTGCCACAGAAGGTCAAAATAACAAATCACGTTGTCATCTTCAAAAGAACTATCTTACAGCCTGATTGGAAAATAAGATATGGGGTTGATGTCAACTCAGTTCTATTACAAAACTTAATTCTAGTGCTTGGGAGACTGGATTTGATAAAACATTTAATTCTACACCCTAATAACATCTGGGTTCTGACCCAACAGAATCAGATTTTGCATGGCTGGGTCCCACACCAGGCCACGGTTATATTTCCTTCAAAAAGAGTCTTTTTTGCAATTTCTCTAATGCCCTTCACTGTTAACGGGAAAAAAGAAAGAAAAAGGAAACATGCAAATAGGAAATCTTGAACTACCACTTAATGACAAAAGTCACTTGAATAAAATTCAATTCCACCTGAACAAAATTTTATACCAAACACATGCTTTACTATTAATAGATTTGAATTTAGTTTTTAACCAAATTGGTTCCAAACTGGCTGTAAATGAAACATACAGTCTCATGCCAAGTAAATTTAAATACTCGATGATAACCAGCAAATGTGCTTTCCAAAATATGGTAGAAAAAGAATACAACAATACCTGCTTACGGCTTCTCTTTCCTTTGCCCAAAGCATTAGACTCGTTGATTTTTTGCACTTCATAACTGTCTTTTAGCAACTCTTCCCAATAGTTTGTTCTTTCAGAATTGCTTACGGTAGATTTAGTTTCCATGGCAGCCTTTTGAGCTTCCTTCTCTGCTGCAGCCTCTGCTTTGTCAATATACTCAAAATTTGCAACCTAAAACACAAAAAAAATGTTTTCCAATCAGAAACAATTCAGATACTTGTAAATCAGGAATCAGAAAGAACATAACACGGGAATATAGAGCCTGCTCAGTTTTATGAATAACTTATAATAACAATTACAGATACAATCTTCAATATAATATACTTACACTGTAACTATTTTAGATATGGCTGAGTACTTGACAATAAAACATGACACAAGCACTGTATCTGGGAATCACTATACTCCTGATCAAGAGTACAGATGGTGGGTCGATTTGCAACTTCACCTATGACATACTAGAGATGAATTTCAAATGGTGGGTTCGATTTGCATTGGCATCGTCACTTAGAGAGAGAATCTAGGAAAGATAAGATCTTCCACAAGGATCTAATTCTTATGCAGCCCCACTGTACCATAAGACCTTTGCTCTCAGAGATATACCAAAATTTCTTAAATGAAACCAAAACGTTCACAATATTCCTCTTGTATAATATCTATGTATATAAGAAAAAAAATTATCAAAACCTGCAGCCTTAAAAGACTAAACCCCATGGAAATATTTGCACAGCCAAGAGCACTCCCAACACAGTTCAGACCTTGCTCCCAAAGGAACACCAAACTTCCTAAAAGTCTTATGATAAAACTCTTAAAAAATGCAATGCAGTTTTGAAATTGAAACTCAATTCATTTGAAATCCACTAACCCCCAAGAACTAATTACAATTTTGACCACAGTACGACAACTCCAGAAACAGTGGGTTGGGGTTTTTCATCTATATATAAAGAAAGAAACAGGTCATATATGTTTAACATGGGTTTAGACTTTATTTAATGACTACAATTCCAATTATTCATACAATTTGGCAAGTGTTTAAACAGAAAGACAGCATATATGGTAAGAATAGGCCTATGATAAGTATCACAGATATAACCCAAACAGAACATCTGGAGAAAGGGAAATCATAAACAATGTATTTTCTAGACCATGATTTTAATATTAATTGGGACTGGTCATTATAAGCATTTCATAAGCTTTTCTTTGTTCTTTCTGAAGCTTGGTGCAGAGGCACCCCAGACTCTTTGAGCATTCAGTGAGACCAAAAATCATGTAACTGACAGGTGGCACAACCAAGAAACAACCACAAAAATTCCTAGGAATTGGCCACCATGGGTCATGGTGAGTTCAACTCTATAGTAACAGAAAATGGACTTAGAACAAGTTTGGTTTATGTCTCAAGAAACAGTATTCACAAGAGAACGCGCTAAATTTACTTATCAAGCTCAACATGGAATAAGACTTGAAATTGTAGAAATCTAAATCACAACACTAACGAATGTGAGGCAAGTGTAACAATCATGGTTGCATAACTAGAAAGGTTGACTAGGTGAATGCTGGAAAACATAAAGATGATGAAAAGGCATCCAGAGAAGCTACATGAACCAATATTGGAAACTTCTCTGTAAACAATGTAATCTGGATAGCGGATGCTAACCAATCTGCCTACAGTAGCTAAGACTAGTAAAAAACAATGTGAGATGTGGTGAGGAAGATAAAACATGTGATGCAAAACTTTCTTCCCTTGCATTATGCGTCCATCACACAGAATAGGCTAGTCCACAGTTTTTCTTCCAACAGGCAATCATAGTTTTCATCTTTCAATGTCATCAATCAGAAGTGTGAGAAAATGTGTGGAATAAAAACATCTAGTCTCCATGGGAAAGGAAAAACAATTGCTAAATAGAGCAGGCTTATTCTATGGCTGTCACAGTGGAAGATCAAGTACTATAGAAAATCACCAAAAAGGCACCTCAACAGATAACAGAAAAGGACATTATAGTATTAAAACGAAAAAACCTTAAACGCCTTTAAAAATCCGTCTTCCTCTTCATCATCCAATGATGTTTCTTCATCTCCAATTTGTTCACGGTCAAGTAATCTATTGAAGAAACAACATAGACTCAACTTTTAGCAAACAATTAAACTTATAACACACCAAGATACAAGCAGTCAAAAGTGTTTACTGATGTATAGCAGCAGCATCATAGTGAATTTGACGTGATTTTCCTGCTTCATCATTCTCATCAGCAAAAAGCTCCTTTGAACCATATCTTATGATGTCATCTAGCTCTTCCTAAAATAAAATCAAAATCTTTTCAGTTTTTTCTTCAAATTTTAAACCCACTCACTACTTTCTTTTTTCACAATATGAACACATATTTCTACAACTATCTTGTTTTAACTGCCCAACTAATATGCCTACATAAAGAATCTTGCATGCATCAGTATAACCATAAACACAATAACCAGTATTTTCTAAAGAACTAGCCACTATAGCCAAGAAAACGAAAAAGAATATCTACTGATGAGTATGCAGTGCTCTCAGTATGAATTCAGCATAGATCATATCTGTTTAGTTTTTGCCCCTAAATCATACTACAATATTAATAATAATTAAATTGTGACATCTCTGATCAGAAACTAATCATAATTTAGCCCACACAAGCTACACGAGTTTCAACTGCTACATGTACAACCAAAGGCCCTGACTAATGAAAAAAGATTATTACCTGGTTAATATTTTGAGCCTTCAGCCTCCCAACAACAAGGTGCTCTAAAACCATTTTCTTTTTGGTCATCTGCATCATCCGTTCCTCAATAGTTCCTCGGGTTATGAGCCTGTAAATCATTACCTGAAAACCCAAAACAACATTTCAGTGTAAAACAAACAAACAAACAGCAACAACAGAAGTTATCATTGACAACTTGATTGTAAATTTTAACCTTGTTGGTTTGCCCAAGTCGATGTGCTCTAGCCATTGCTTGAAGATCAGCATGGGGATTCCAATCACTGAAAAGCCAAGAATAACATGTCCAGTGAATTGAAACCAAAAAAGCAGAAAATCATCACAACCCTACAGAAAAAATTTGCAAATCTAGAACTTAGGAGTTTCAAAATCCCCAGAATTGGAAAAGCAAAGTGATCTTTTAAAAACATAGCCAATAGAGATGTCAGTAAATTTAAATTAGCACAGTGATAGTGCCAACTTTTGACTTAGTCAAGTTATAAGAATTCAAAAAACACTAGAACACAGTCACCTTATATTTTATTACCATCAGACCACCCTTCACCCACATAACCACTACTCTAATGACATTTCCATGGCACCAGCTTTCTCATTATCACTTGAAAAGGGAATGCCAAAGCAGAAAATGAAAACACTCAACCTATCATATATAATAACTGTATCAGCAGTTGCAAGATTTATTCCCAGTCCTCCAGCTCTAGTTGAGAGAAGAAAGCAAAATCTTGAAGAATTTTTGGCATTAAATCGATCTATGCGTACTTGTCTCTCAGCTCCACCAACCTTTCCATCTATCCGTTCATATATCCATTTCTGACCACAAAAACAAAATAAATGATAAAATACTGGATCAAAATAGTGTATATCTGAACAACCTATCACTGCAGCAGTCAAATACAGATAAAGGATGGATCATAATAAGCAGATGCCGATACCTTATGAGTGCAGTAATCTTCCAGTAGGTCCAGCATGTGTTGAAATTGTGAGTAAATGAGAACTCTATGTCCGTGTTCTTTAAGTCTCACCATCATTTTGTCCAACAGTTGCAATTTCCCAGAAGTTTCCACGAGCTGCCTGCCACATAATAAAACAAGAACAAGAAGCACAAAATAAATCAGTAGGTAATATAAAGTGCTTTGAAAAGAGTCTTTATACACAATGAAACAACACAGAACAGAACAACAAGCATAGGAAGCCAAAACTGAAATGAAACATCAGAAGAACAATCCACTGCCTCTCAAGCAAAGAACACACGGGCTGAGAATAGGCAAAGAAGATGAAAATATAAGAAGATAGGAAAATGTCTTATCATAATCCCTACGTACCACATGCATAACTGGACACATACATGTGTGAATGCAAGTGCACAAACACCAAAGAACAAATACGTAAAATTAAACCAAGTACTTGAAAGATTCATTGGTGTCTTCTATATCTGGTTCCACTCCTTCTAACATATAAGGATGACAACAGAGTTTGCGCAATTCCATAACCACGTTGATAAGAGAAATCTGGTCAAGAAAGATCCAGGGAAAATAACATGTTAGGTTGAAATACACTAAAGTAGTTAAAGTATCTTTATTTCTCTACAATAATAAATTGCACCTGTGCGCCGCCATGTCGAGTTAGGATTTGATAGTTACGGTTCAGAATGGCCTTGTAATATTCCTCTGCTTACTACTTAGTTCAACACGTAGAATAAGTTCCTTCTTTGGAGGTAGCTCCTTCATGACATCCTTCTTCACCCCTATAAGAGCATCACAAATTTGCATCCACATTCTCATCAATACTAAAATTTTACAGAAAAGGGGATGAAGCCATCTTTTGGTACAGAAACCATAGCTGCAACAAGCCACAAAAGAGAAAGCTAGAGAGACAGAGAGAGAGCTCTTAAAATTGCATATTTAACAATTAAAAGGAAAAAAGAAAAGCTAATGGATCAAATAAAATATCTAAATTTGTCAAGATCCTGTGTTGATTACTTTTACAATTGTGTTCCTTTTCTTGCAAAAGGAAACAGGGTGAGATCATAAGTGATTCAGAATATGGGACAAAACAAATAAAAAAAGAAGAAAAAGTGAGGGTACTAGCAAAAAGCAAATCGACTCCGTAAACCCAGCCCCTCAAAAGAAAAGTGGAAAAATTTATTGCTTCAATTGCAGAGGAAAAACAAAAACCAAGTGGCGTTAATGTGCTAACAAGTGATGAAAGAAGTAAGCGAAGACTACCAAGGGACATGTTTTTCAAATGGTTTTCAGTGTTATGAATAACAATCTTTATATTTGTTTAAGATGGGAAAACTCCAAAAAGAACTGTATGAGAAAGTAAGAACCCCAAGAGAAATCAAATGCTTAAACATAACCATGGAGGCATCCACAAATAGTCTCATAACACTTCGTTTGGGATCTTCATGTCCAAAGAAAAGGCAGAAAAGGTCCACAGTCAGCATAAAAGAAAAGTAATAATAATAATCAACCCACCAAATATAAATTATGGATATCAATAGCCCTGGAAATCCAATTAATCAAATGAAGTACATGTCAGGTAGGAAAGTTTGAGATTTTACTTCTAAGGAGATGAGGAGCCAGCATTTTATGAAGTCTTGATATCTGCTCCTCTTGATTTATATCCTTAAACTCCTCTTGGAACTCCTCTAAACTCGCAAACTGCAAAGATTTAACCAATATGAAGAAAAGGCTCTTTCAACTTATCAACAGGTTCTGTAACCTATCATGATCTACCTAAAATCATATGCAAAGCTGCACATTGTACTAACCTTCCCAGCATCAAGGAAATGCATGAGCATGAAAAGTTCATCCAGATTGTTCTGAGCACGTGTCAAAGAGTGCAAAAGTTAGTAAATTCAACACACACATATAAACAGTATTATTAAGTGGTAGAAAATCCCACAAGGCAAAAGCAAGCAAAGAAAGCTAATTAGTAGAAAATCCCATAGGCCAAAAGCAAGCAAAGAAAACTAATTAGCTATTCATATAATGATGGGTGTGCACTGCATTTCACTTTCTATCCAGAGTCTGCAATCTAAACATTTGACTTTAAGCCAATACTGTGAAAATTAGCATGACATGCATAAAGAACATGCAATACTGAAGCAATAAGATGATTAAAAGCATGACATTATAGATATGTGCATATAAAAACTGGAGACAATGATAAAAATAAAGTGCAAACAAGAAGAAAGAAACCGAAACATGCATTCATAGTGTTGCAAAAGTGCTGGTTGATTAGACAGACCAAATCTGCCTATCTGCCAGTGTTTAAATTCAGCAAGCTAACTTTACAACATGACAAAATCAACAACAGATACTCTCTCAAATGCTCCAGAGGCAGCATAAAAAAATAAATGTTAATCAAAAGAACGCTGAACAAGCCTCTCGATTATTTCCATAATCAGTGGTTTCATACCCATATTTCCATAATCAGTGTTTTGCCAGTGGTTTCATTTAAAAAAATACAAAACCAGTAGGAATCAAGAGAAGCATAAAGGCTTTAACATCATACAATAGGTTTATGAACATGGGCATACAATAAAGTATTTTTATTTTTCAATTTCGTTGATGTAGGTATTTTTTTATATGCAAGTACTATTCTCTGGAAAAAAGCAATAATCTTATGTCCATGTAATTCAATTGCATAATTAGAAAACCAACCTGAAGAGGGGTTCCAGTCAAAAGCACACGATGGTTACTATAGTACTGCTTCATTGAGATAAACAATTTTGAGTCCTTATTTTTTAGACGATGACCTTCATCAACAATCTATAAGTAGATTTCAGTGTTGAGTTGCAATAACATGAAGGGGACTAGCATAGTACTTGTGAAGTTGTAGAATGTTACCATGCACTCCCAGTTTATTGGTTTCAGTGATGTTGTGTCTAAGTTAATCATCTCATAAAATTAGAAGCACATCAAATTTTATTCTATCTTGCTTTCTTTCAGTGACAACTTGACCAGATTTCTTTTTCTTGATCTTCTTGTGCTTCTTGGGGTAGTAAAATTCATATTCCCTAATGACAGCACGAGCTTGTGCAGAGCCAACATACATAACCTGCACAAGAGAAACTTCCACTCAGTGTTCCTTACCAATGAGTAAGATAACTAAAGAGTTTTGTGTACATACAACATTCATTTGAGGGGCCCATGTTGCAAATTCACGTTCCCAGTTTCGCAATGTTGAAAGTGGAGCTACTACCAAATGTGGAGAGATGCCCTCTTCAAAAAGAGATGCTAAAAATGCAATACTCTGAATAGTTTTGCCTGTAATCAAACAAAAATAGAAAAAAACATGAATACATTGGAAAAACAATGAAAAACTATCAGTGTAAAGGCAAAAACACAAGCAAGACTCACCAAGGCCCATCTCATCAGCAAGTATTACATGTGTTTGTTTGAACCAAGAAAAACACAAGAAGTTCAGCCCTTCTAGCTGATATGGATGCAATGAGCCTTCAATTACAAGAGCAAGAGCACTCGGGAATTAACAATCATCAAACCAAGTAAATATAATATGAACAAAACATCAGATGGAATGATGCACCTCCAGAAAGAAATTCAGGACTGTGTTCATACTGTTGAAATTCTTTTGATTTCTTCTTTGAATCAGTAGCATCTTGAAGGCTGCTCTTTTGCTTACTCGGTTTGTGAGACCTAGACTGAATTCTATTAAATCTTTCTATTTCAGGCTGGAATGCAGATACATCTGATTCAAATTCCCAATAACATTCATCATAAGGAAGTTCCTTGTACTTCACAAGATATTCCTTCTCATCCTCAACTCCCCTGAAGCATGCAACAGTGTCACATTCGTGAATCTTGTGACAGAATCAAACAGTTTAAGAACAAAAGTAAAATAAAGAGAAAAAAGGGGGTAAAATAGTATATCTAAACAGCAAAGCACACCGGTATTATCAAGAAATGCAGCCCATGATAAAAGACAATTGCATATTATACATGGCAGATTTTCACTCTAATACTTTTATGCTTTTACTTTCAATTAATGATATTAAAGTTCAAGAAACGAGATGCATAAAAGAAATGCACCTTGTAAAGACAAAAGAACATCCCAAAAAATGCATCAAGCTCTAGTAAAGAGGTTTAGTAGAGAGATTCCAAAATAGGATTATGGCAACAGGGAGAATCAGATAGCCCTGTGAGATGAGCATCCTTCAAAATCCCAACTATTCTGCTGAACTACCCTACATCCTGGGAAAGATTCAAGGATTAAAAGCTCCATCCTAAGCCTCCTTAAAATATTACAAAAGGTCAGTATTCTTCAAAATGATATTTTTTTTATTTTATTCCTAAATGAACAGTTGTTGTATTTTCTTCTAATTATATTTTTCTCAACACACTTAACCCTTCATGTGTGAACAATTTTCTACCTCTACCTCAAAAAATGAAAGCATCTGATCCACCAGTTTCATCCCTGAAAAGAAATTCTGTCTTTGCCACAAAAATAACTCAATCCTGGGTAGGTCCCTAACTACATCTAATCTTAGATATGAAATTGTTGCTTGAGCAGTAGGATAATTCTTTCCAGAAACAAATTTTCTGGTAAGAAACATGCGTGTTAGTTATTGTATTAGGAAACTACTTGTCTGTCAGCATTTTCTCATATATAATTGGAGCATACAATACTTACTTGATTAGAAGCGGTTGAGGTTGCTTTTGAAAGTGTTTTTAAATCATAAATGCATCAAAATGATGTTTTTTTATCTTTTTTAAATTATTTTTGACATCAGGACATGAAAATGATCTAAAAACACCAAAAAAAATTTAAATTAAAGAACAAAAAATATATTATTTTTTTCAAAAATGTTTTTAAAACGCAATGTCAAACAGGAACTCCACTCCATAGATTTCAAAATTTAACAAAAAAATTCATAGAGCATTTCCCTATTTCATCGTTTGTAACCAGCCATAAGGGGAAAAAATGCAGCATAAAATCAAAACTATCATATTGTGTGTTTGTTGCATTGAAATTTCATGAGTCAACCTGCGAGCAAGAATTCGATCGACAGTTGTCCATTCAGGTCGTATAGCAACAAAGTCATCCTCGGAGTTATTGTTTGATGCCATTTGACGATTGAAATTGTTTACTTTGGTCTTTAGACGAGGATTTGACTTGAAAGCTTTTAGAAAACTCTTTCTCAGGTACCCTGTGGGGAGTTATGACGAATAAGGAAGGAAACAAGAAAGGGAAAAAAACAGTTAATGCATGAGCATAAAATGCCAGATAGGCAGGAAAAGGACAACATAGAACAAAAAAACAAGAGAACATCATACAAAAGTCAAAATGGATTGTGCTACAGCAACACCACAATTTATGGCACGTTAGCACGGAAGGAACTTTAAAAATATCATTTTACATGCAATTGTTCTTTCTGATAAAGTTGGAAACCATATAAACAAAATTACCAAGTGCAATGTAGATAAGATAAGCCTTTCCACTTCACAAGATACTGTTTTACAAAAATTTGCTTAGATCCTAGCTTAGAGGCATCACTATCATCAGCTACAGTAGGGTGCATTTCACTGTCCAATAACTTATCAATATCATTCAGAGGGCTAACCTGCAGACAAAAGAATGGTAATTGTCAGCTTTGAAAAGCATAATGTTTTAAACAAGAGTACCCCATGAGTTCCAAGGAATCATACACATTCGGGGCATCTCCAATTGCTAGGGAAAGGAGCTTTTAGTGGTGGAAGCAGACACTTGGGATGGTAAGCATAAGTGCAAGTTTCACAATTCAGAAGATTCTCACTTTCTCCGCAAGCTTGACAGGAATCCTCTTTCTGAATAAGAGGCAAGAAAGTGGAACTATTAAAGAGACAAAAAGTTAATGATATTGCAACACTAAGAAAGACAATCATGAGAGGACAACCAAATCACTACATCTATGTTCACTGTAAACATGTGTGGGCACATGGACACAAGAGATGTTTCAAAAAAATTAGATATATATTCTGCCAAATGTTTATAGCATTATTCTCCATCAGTTGTTTTGAAGCCTAAAGGCCTTAAGCAGCTAAACACCTAAGTCATAATCTCTTCTCCCTCTTGTGCATTGTATTGCATTGCACTATGTTCCGCAAATACATCATTATTTTTAAATCAATTTTTAGAAATATGCATTCATATTCTTAGTCGTAGTCAAATACTTTTTAGTTCCATCATCATAATCATTAAAGTTGAAGGACTAACATGACAACTGATGAAGGCTTGTTCAGTTAAACTAAAAAATAAATCCAATGACATTGGGAAAAAAGAACACCATATACATGATTATAGAATGGTGCCTGGGAACCAATGAAAATCACCCATGAAAAGGCCCAAACAAGCTTATAATTTCATGCACCATCCCAAACCAGAAAAGAGAGGAGAAAAGAGCTGATGGAAGTACAAAACTACTCAAACCCAATAAGTTTGTAATTCTTGATTTTGACAGGCTGCGTCCCTCATCATGATTAAGCAATTAACTCCAGGATAACAATGATTAACTTCCACAAGAGAAAGGACACTGGTAAAAGTAATGCAGTGAAAAAACATCTCTAATCGAGGATGTACCTTAAAATAGAACCATCTAACTCAGCAATTCAGTCATGACCATGATTTTATCAAGCCAAGCGCTAGACCATATATATATATATATATATATAAAACACCGATGGAAAAATATATGTGACTAATAAAAGCCACAGGATAACAAAATTGTATCATTTTTTCTTTATTATTTCCACAGAACATAGTTGCCTCCACTCAGAAATCCCTGACCAACACCATCACTTTATTTCCTCTGTTAAGGCAACCTTAAAAACATCATCAAAACATCCTTGAGAACAACAACTCAACCACAATCCCGATCCTTTTACACGATAGAAAAGAATATAATTTATTTTCGTGGGAATTAAACTCCTTCCAGGAATTCAAAACTATATATATAAAAAAAAAGGCACAAAATTCACCTTAAAAACATTAAAAAAAAATCCTTCAAAACAGATCAAAATGTTTGAACCTCAACTATCTTAACTTCCACATGAAACTGTTAAACATCAAACTAGGTAATTTGCCTCGGAAAGGAAAGGAAAGGAAAGGAAAGGAAAGTGGGGGGGGGGAACCGTTATCATTCAGCATTAAAGACAGAACACACTAACCTACAAAAGAAGTAAGAAGAAAGGAAACAAACCGCATCATCCCTGACAAATCTTTCAATTTTCTCCTGGGGTTTTTTAGCTTTCCCATGAACGAAATCAGCATCATCATCTGATTCATCCAAGTTATAAATTGGTCTCCTTTCTGATCTAACACGTAGCCTCTCCACTAAGCAACTCATTTCCTGCAACCAAAACAGGAAGAAAAAAAAAGACTTCATATTATTAAACACCACAAACTCGAGAATCATAAACAAAACAAATAAACCAAGATGACACGTGCACCAGTCCATGCATGAACAAAAACCACAAGAACAAAACCCCACTTGATAGAAAATTATCAAAAATAATCACCATTTCAATAATTAATGAGTTTCTGTCAGTAGTTATTGAAGCAAAGGGTGTATCTTTATGAGTATGAGGTCTTTAAAGGCAAAAATGGCAAATGGGTTTTAACTCTTTCTAAGAAATGTTTTTCCAAATAGATGTTTAGATTGAGAGAGACAGTTACCGGAGGATTTGGTGCACCAACGTTGTCAAAATTGCTGCCTAGACCCAAAGAAACACCAAAATCGGAGTTTGGCTAGACAGAGAAAACTAAAAAGACGGTTGTTTATAAGCGTCAATTATGCTGTCACCTAAGACAACGTTTTTCCTTGTTTGTTTTTTTTACATGAAGTACTGTTTATATAACAACTAAGGAGTTGCATTTAAGCCCATAAGGAAAGATTAGTGTTTGTCAATTATAGGATTGCCCTCAGGTGTGTGGGGAGGGTTGGGTGGAATCAAGAGGGTAAGATGGTCTTATGGAGTGGTACAAGCTTTTCCGATTTAGACAGTGCTCGGAACTAGGGTATCGGTGAGATCAATGGAAGAAGATGAAGTCTGTCAATGCCGGTTTGGTGACTAAACGGATTGGGAGAAAAAATCTTTCTTTTTATGGTAGGAGTAAAGTTGTGTTTCAATGCAATGTTTCAAGAGTTTTTTTTGTTGGCATTCAAATCTAATTCGGTGTAGGAATTAAGTGAGTTAATTGTAAGGAGATTAATCCTTAATCTGTTTTAATAATCGACCATGAACTTAGTTAAAGAGATTCATGGAGGTTGAAACAAATGTGAAGCTAGAGACGATGTGAAAAACATATAAAGACAGTAATGAAAATAAAACTACAAGGATGAGTTATTAGTGTAATAAACAAAAGTTTTAGAATGGATAGATCATGGACAAAACCCTAAATTTTTCCAAGATAACTAGGTTTCATAGGTTATTACACAGTAAATCTGTGTGCCAACTTTATTAAATTTAACCTAATAATGAGTTGATAACTCTGAAACATTAATGTTATTATTGAGATTGATTGCAAAGTTACAGAAATAAACATCTCATAAGTTTATTAAATAAGCTAACCATTAATCATATTTAAAGATATTAAATGTTAAATATTTATCTGATTTAAAGGTTGGTGGTAGATGAAATGATCAACATGAAACATATGCAATTGCAAATGTTCTCTTGTTTTCTCAAAATAATTCTCCTTTGTCAATATAAATAATTTTTTAAACCGGTCTTTGAGATAAATAAGTGAAAATCATAAGTATTTATTAGAATATAGATCAAAAACTAAATGATCCTCTAATTATATCACATGAGTAGATAGTAAGGTTTTATTTTTTCACCTAACCTCATAAAATACGTTTTTCAAGGAGTGAGATTTTCTCGAATCCAAAAAACATTATTTATATTGTTTGTACATATTAAATTTTGTATGTTTATCTATATAGTTTTCTAAGCAACATTGCATCATGATTTTTATAAATAGATGCATGCAATAAAATGGAACCATTTTAAAGGGTATAAGATCTTTTAGAGCGATATTTGCTCCAATATGGATAATGTCTTAACCATGAGGCATGAATTTTACTTTTCAATAAATATTGAATAACCTACGTATTTCTATTTTGGTGATTTAAGATGGACAAATATCATTTTTTTAAAGCGATGTTAGTATTTTTTTTTTTCCAATTTAGATAGTATTCAGAACTATATCACTAGATAAATGAGACAAAAACAAAGTTTATTAACATCAATTTAGAGATTTAATTAACCATTAAAGAATTTATTACTCTTCATGGTAAGAGCATAAAACCTTGTTCTATATTTGGCATTAAGTTAACAAAAAATTTCTACTAGAATTCAAAATAAGTTTTGCGGTGAAATAAACAAGTCAAGCGTCAAGAAGCTAATTAACAATCCTTTTTTATAAAAACTCTAGCAAAACTTAATCTGAGGTTAAATGAGATCATGTTGTTTTCTTTCAAAAGGGTATAAGATCTTTTAGAGCGATATTTGCTCCAATATGGATAATGTCTTAACCTTGAGGCGTGAATTTTACTTTTCAATATAACCTAGGTATTTCTATTTTGGTGATTTAAGATGGACAAATATCATTTTTTTATAAGTGATTCTAGTAATTTTTCCAATTTAATTAGTATTGAATTATATCACTAGATAAATGAGACAAAAATCAAGTTTATTAACATCAGTTTAGAGATTTAATTAACCATTAAAGAATTTATTAATCTTCATGGTAAGAACATAAAACCTTGTTCTATATTTGGCATTAAGTTAACCAAAAATTTGTACTAGAATTCAAAATAAGTTTTGCGGCGAAATAAACAAGTCAAGTGTAAAGAAGGTAATTAACAATTCTTTTTATAAATCTAGCAAAACATAATCTCGAGGTTAAATGAGATCATGTTGTTCTCTTTTAAAAGGGTATCGGATCTTTTATAGCAATATTTGCTCCGATATGGATAATGTCTAGAATAAGTTTTAAAAAACTAAATGGAATATGAAAAATTGTTTGTTAATATAATTTTTTATTAATAAGGTGGCTTCAGATAATGGGCTACATAATTAAGAAGCCCTCTATTTTTATATGTTAAAAGCAAAATTCATAATTTTTGAAACATTAATTTGACCTCACAAAAATAGGCTACTAGATAATTGCTTTTTATTTATAGTAATAATATATGATTTGGATTACATTTCTTGTATTGAGTTAATGAGTTTCATATGTTAATCAAGAGTTGCATCTATTCTCACAAAGAAAATATTGGTGTTTGTTATATGTCGAGTTATCTTTATGTAAAGTTTAAAAGGTATGTGTGGAGTAATGTTTTTTTTTTATTATTATTATTTAAATACTATATTGATGAAATCATTAAAGCATGTGAAATTCATTAATAATTTGAATTTGGATATTTCATAATTTGGAAAGTGATTTATTTATTTTATTAGGTAATGGTTAAATTGTGTTTCTATGTTTTCTTTTATAACACAATTATAATCGTTTGTCTTTTCATCTCCTTTATGAAACTACATTCGACTTGGATCAAAGACAACACCTCAGATATTTTCAAGGTTGCTTTTTGTTAAAGAATATATAACCTAATAATGAGTTAAAAATCTGAAATATCAATGATATTATTAGGATTGATTGCAAAGTTCATAAATTAAACATCAATTCATGTAAGTTCTGGCAAACAAGCTCCTTTAGCCACATTGCTTGAGTCAAACGTAGCAAAATCTCATGAAAAAAGGTGCTACTTCTGGCACCAACTCATGTTATTGGAAAATATTAATTAAAAGGAGGGAGAGAGAGATCCACCAAGTTATGTAAGTTGATATTGAGTAATTATGTCTCCTTAAGGGTAGCAAACACAGCAAATAGCTAAATATCCAGACCAGTGCACAAAAGATCATAACAAAAAGAATTTCAG
>CM063605.1:2078773-2266841 GCA_032356905.1 Salix exigua
CACCTTTTTTCATTAGATTTTGCTACGTTTGACTCAAGCAATGTGGCTAAAGGAGCTTGTTTGCCAGAACTTACATGAATTGATGTTTAATTTATGAACTTTGCAATCAATCCTAATAATATCATTGATATTTCAGAGTTTTTAACTCATTATTAGGTTTTATATTCTTTAACAAAAAGCAACCTTGAAAATATTCGAGGTGTTGTCTTTGATCTAGGTCAAATGTAGTTTCATAATGTTTGAAGGAGATAAAAAGACAAAAACGATTATAATTGTGTTATAAAAGAAAACATAGAAACACAATTTAACCATTACTTAATAAAATAAATAAATCACTTTCCAAATTATTAAATATCCAAATTCATATTATTAATGAATTTCACATGCCTTAATGATTTCATCAATATAGTATTTAAATAATAATAATAAAAATACATTACTCCACACATACCTTTTAAACTAAACATAAAGATAACTCGACATATAACAAACACCAATATTTTTTTTTGTAAGAATAGATGCAACTCTTGATTAACATATGAAACTCATTAACTCAATACAAGAAATGTAATCCAAATCATGTATTATTACTATAAATAAAAAAGCAATTATCTAGTAGCTTATTATTTGAAGCCACCTTATTAATAAAAATTTATATTAACAAACAATTCTTCATATTCTATTTATTTTTTTAATAAACTTATTGTAGACATTATCCATATTGGAGCAAATATCACTCTAAAGATCTTATACCCTTTAAAATGATTCCATTTTATTGCACGTGTCTATTTATAAAAATCACGATGCAATGTTGCTTAGAAACTATATAGATAAACATACAAAATTTAATATGTGCAAATGATATAAATAATTTTTTTTGGATTCGAGAAAACTCCACTCTCTAAAAAATATATTTTATGGGCTCAGATGAAAAAATAAAACTTAACTCTCTACTTAGGATCATTTAGGTTTTGATCTATATTATAATAAATACTTGTGATTTTCACTTATTTATCTCAAAGATCGGTTTAAAAAATTATTTATATTGATAAAGGAGAATCATTTTGAGAAAACAAGAGAACATTTGCAATGGCATATGTTTAATGTTGATCATTTCATCTACCACCGACCTTTAAATCAGATAAATATTTAACATTTAATATCTTCAAATATGATTAATGGTCAACTTATTTAATTAACTTATGAGATGTTTAATTCTTTAAATTTGCAATCAATCTTAACAATAACATTAATGTTTTAGTTATTAACTCATTATTAGGTTAAATTTAATAAAGTTGGCAAAGAGATTTACTTTGTAATAAAGTTGACAATAACCTATGATATCTAAGGCTTATTTAGAAGAACGGTTGCGGTAGTTTTTTAAAGTGATTTTCATACCGAAATACATTAAAATGATGTTTTTTTTTTAATTTTTTAAAAATTATTTTTAACATCAACACATTAAAATGATCTAAAAATACTAAAATATATTTATTTAAAATAAAAAAATTGAATTTTTTAAAAACAACATTTGAAACTCCCCCAAACAGTCACCTAGTTCTTGGAAAAATTTAGGGTTTTGTACATGATCTATCCATTCTAAAACTTTTGTTTATTACACTAACAACTCATCCTTGTAGTTTTATTTTCATTACTGTCTTTATATGTTTCTCACATCGTCTCTAGCTTCACATTTGTTTCAACCTCCATGAATCTCTTTAACCAAGTTCATGGTCGATTATTAAAACAGATTAAGGATTAATCTCCTTACAATTAACTCACTCAATTCCTACACCGAATTAGATTTGAATGCCAACAAAAAAAACTCTTGAAACATTGCATTGAAACACAACTTTACTCTTACCAATAAAAGAAAAGATTTTTTCTCCCAATCCGTTAAGTCACCAAACCGGCATTGACAGACTTCATCTTCTTCCATTGATCTCACCGATACCCTAGTTCCGAGCACTGTCCAAATCGGAAAAACTTGCACCACTCCATAAGACCATCTTACCCTCTTGATTCCACCCAACCCTCCCCCACACACCTGAGGGCAATCCTATAATTGACAAACACTAATCTTTCCTTATGGGCTTAAATGCAACTCCTTAGTTGTTATATAAACAGTACTTCATGTAAAAAAAAAAAAACAAGGAAAAACGTTGTCTTAGGTGACAGCATAATTGACGCTTATAAACAACCGTCTTTTTTGTTTTCTCTGTCTAGCCAAACTCCGATTTTGGTGTTTCTTTGGGTCTAGGCAGCAATTTTGACAACGTTGGTGCACCAAATCCTCTGGTAACTGTCTCTCTCACTCTAAACATCTATTTAGAAAAACATTTCTTAGAAAGAGTTAAAACCCATTTGCCATTTTTGCCTTTAAAGACCTCATACTCATAAAGATACACCCTTTGCTTCAATAACTACTGACAGAAACTCATTAATTATTGAAATGGTGATTATTTTTGATAATTTTCTATCAAGTGGGGTTTTGTTCTTGTGGCTTTTGTTCATGCATGGACTGGTGCACGTGTCATCTTGGTTTATTTGTTTTGTTTATGATTCTCGAGTTTGTGGTGTTTAATAATGCGAAGTCTTTTTTTTTTTTTTCTATTTTGGTTGCAGGAAATGAGTAGCTTAGTGGAGAGGCTACGTGTTAGATCAGAAAGGAGACCAGTTTATAACTTGGATGAATCAGATGATGATGCTGATTTCGTTCATGGGAAAGCTAAAAAACCCCAGGAGAAAATTGAAAGATTTGTCAGGGATGATGCGGTTTGTTTCCTTTCTTCTTACTTCTTTTGTATGTTAGTGTGTTCTGTCTTTAATGCTGAATGATAACGGTTTTTTCCCCCTTTCCTTTCCTTTCCTTTCCTTTTCTTTTCGAGGCAAATTACCTAGTTTGATGTTTTACAGTTTCATGTGGAAGTTAAGATAGTTGAGGTTCAAACATTTTGATGTGTTTTGAAGGATTTTTTTTAATGTTTTTAAGGTGAATTCTGTGCATTTTTTTTATATTTAGTTTTGAATTCCTGGAAGGAGTTTAATTCCCACGAAAATAAATTATATTCGTTTCTATCATGTAAAAGGATCGGGATTGTGGTTGAGTTGTTGTTCTTAAGGATGTTTTGATGATGTTTTTAAGGTTGCCTTAACAGAGGAAATAAAGTGATGGTGTTGGTCAGGGATTTCTGAGTGGAGGCAACTATGTTCTGTGGAAATAATAAAGAAAAAATGATACAATTTTGTTATCCTGTGGCTTTTATTAGTCACATATATTTTTCCATCGGTGTTTTATATATATATATATATGGTCTAGTGCTTCGTTTGATGAAATCATGGTCATGACTGAATTGCTGAGTTAGATGGTTCTATTTTAAGGTACATCCTCTATTAGAGATGTTTTTTCACTGCATTACTTTTACCAGTGTCCTTTCTCTTGTGGAAGTTAATCATTGTTATCCTGGAGTTAGATTGCTTAATCAGGATGAGGGACGCAGCCTGTCAAAATCAAGAATTGCAAACTTATTGGGTTTGAGTAGTTTTGTACTTCCATCAGCTCTTTTCTCCTCTCTTTTCTGGTTTGGGATGGTGCATGAAATTATAAGCTTGTTTGGGCCTTTTCATGGGTGATCTTCATTGGTTCCCAGGCACCATTCTATAATCATGTATATGGTGTTCTTTTTTCCCAATGTCATTGGATTTATTTTTTAGTTTAACTGAACAAGCTTGTTTTTTGTTCTATGTTGTCCTTTTCCTGCCTATCTGGCATTTTATGCTCATGCATTAACTGTTTTTTTTCCCTTTCTTGTTTCCTTCCTTATTCGTCATAACTCCCCACAGGGTACCTGAGAAAGAGTTTCTAAAAGCTTTCAAGTCAAATCCTCGTCTAAAGACCAAAGTAAACAATTTCAATCGTCAAATGGCATCAAACAATAACTCCGAGGATGACTTTGTTGCTATACGACCTGAATGGACAACTGTTGATCGAATTCTTGCTTGCAGGTTGACTCATATGAAATTTTAATGCAACAAACACACAATATGATAGTTTTGATTTTATGCTGCATTTTTTCCCCTTATGGCTGGTTACAAATGATGAAATGGGGAAATGCTCTATGAATTTTTTTGTTAAATTTTGAAATCTATGGAGTGGAGTTCCTGTTTGACATTGTGTTTTAAAAACATTTTTGAAAAAAAAAAAAATTATTTTTATTTTGTTCTTTAATTTAAATTGTTTTTGGTGTTTTTAGATCATTTTCATGTTCTGATGTCAAAAATAATTTAAAAAAGATAAAAAAAACATCATTTTGATGCATTTATGATTTAAAAACACTTTCAAAAGCAACCTCAACTGCGCTTCTAATCAGGTAAGTATTGTATGCTCCAATTATATATGAGAAAATGCTGACAGACAAGTAGTTTCCAAATACAATAACTAACACTCATGTTTCTTACCAGAAAATTTGTTTCTGGAAAGAATTATCCTACTGCTCAAGCAACAATTTCATATCTAAGATTAGATGTAGTTAGGGACCTATCCAGGATTGAGTTATTTTTGGGGCAAAGACAGAATTTCTTTTCAGGGATGAAACTGGTGGATCAGATGCTTTCATTTTTTGAGGTAGAGGTAGAAAATTGTTCACACATGAAGGGTTAAGTGTGTTGAGAAAAATATAATTAGAAGAAAATACAACAACTGTTCATTTAGGAATAAAATAAAAAAAAATCATTTTGAAGAATACTGACCTTTTGTAATATTTTAAGGAGGCTTAGGATGGAGCTTTTAATCCTTGAATCTTTCCCAGGATGTAGGGTAGTTCAGCAGAATAGTTGGGATTTTGAAGGATGCTCATCTCACATGGCTATCTGATTCTCCCTGTTGCCACAATCCTATTTTGGAATCTCTCTACTAAACCTCTTTACTAGAGCTTGATGCATTTTTTGGGATGTTCTTTTGTCTTTACAAGGTGCATTTCTTTTATGCATCTCGTTTCTTGAACTTTAATATCATTAATTGAAAGTAAAAGCATAAAAGTATTAGAGTGAAAATCTGCCATGTATAATATGCAGTTGTCTTTTATCATGGGCTGCATTTCTTGATAATTCCGGTGTGCTTTGCTGTTTAGATAAACTATTTTATCCCCTTTTTTCTCTTTATTTTACTTTTGTTCTTAAACTGTTTGGTTCTGTCACAAGATTCACGAATGTGACACTGTTGCATGCTTCAGAGGAGTTGAGGATGAGAAGGAATATCTTGTGAAGTACAAGGAACTTCCTTATGATGAATGTTATTGGGAATTTGAATCAGATGTATCTGCATTCCAGCCTGAAATAGAAAGATTTAATAGAATTCAGTCTAGGTCTCATAAACCGAGTAAGCAAAAGATCAGCCTTCAAGATGCTACTGATTCAAAGAAGAAATCAAAAGAATTTCAACAGTATGAACACAGTCCTGAATTTCTTTCTGGAGGTGCATCATTCCATCTGATGTTTTTCTACTCTCTTGAAAACCTAGCAAGCTTGTTCATATTTTATTTACTTGGTTTGATGATTGTTAATTCCCGAGTGCTCTTGCTCTTGTAATTGAAGGCTCATTGCATCCATATCAGCTAGAAGGGCTGAACTTCTTGCGTTTTTCTTGGTCCAAACAAACACATGTAATACTTGCTGATGAGATGGGCCTTGGTGAGTCTTGCTTGTGTTTTTGCCTTTACACTGATAGTTTTTCATTGTTTTTCCAATGTATTCATGTTTTTTTTCTATTTTTGTTTGATTACAGGGAAAACTATTCAGAGTATTGCATTTTTAGCACCTCTTTTTGAAGAGGGCATCTCTCCACATTTGGTAGTAGCTCCACTTTCAACATTGCGAAACTGGGAACGTGAATTTGCAACATGGGCCCCTCAAATGAATGTTGTATGTACACAAAACTCTTTAGTTATCTTACTCATTGGTAAGGAACACTGAGTGGAAGTTTCTCTTGTGCAGGTTATGTATGTTGGCTCTGCACAAGCTCGTGCTGTCATTAGGGAATATGAATTTTACTACCCCAAGAAGCACAAGAAGATCAAGAAAAAGAAATCTGGTCAAGTTGTCACTGAAAGAAAGCAAGATAGAATAAAATTTGATGTGCTTCTAACGTCTTATGAGGTGATTAACTTAGACACAACATCACTGAAACCAATAAACTGGGAGTGCATGGTAACATTCTACAACTTCACAAGTACTATGCTAGTCCCCTTCATGTTATTGCAACTCAACACTGAAATCTACTTATAGATTGTTGATGAAGGTCATCGTCTAAAAAATAAGGACTCAAAATTGTTTATCTCAATGAAGCAGTACTATAGTAACCATCGTGTGCTTTTGACTGGAACCCCTCTTCAGGTTGGTTTTCTAATTATGCAATTGAATTACATGGACATAAGATTATTGCTTTTTTCCAGAGAATAGTACTTGCATATAAAAAAATACCTACATCAACGAAATTGAAAAATAAAAATACTTTATTGTATGCCCATGTTCATAAACCTATTGTATGATGTTAAAGCCTTTATGCTTCTCTTGATTCCTACTGGTTTTGTATTTTTTTAAATGAAACCACTGGGTATGAAAACGCTGATTATGGAAATATGGTATGAAACCCCTGATTATGGAAATAATCGAGAGGCTTGTTCAGCGTTCTTTTGATTAACATTTATTTTTTTATGCTGCCTCTGGAGCATTTGAGAGAGTATCTGTTGCTGATTTTGTCATGTTGTAAAGTTAGCTTGCTGAATTTAAACACTGGCAGATAGGCAGATTTGGTCTGTCTAATCAACCAGCACTTTTGCAACACTATGAATGCATGTTTCGGTTTCTTTCTTCTTGTTTGCACTTTATTTTTATCATTGTCTTCAGTTTTTATATGCACATATCTATAATGTCATGCTTTTAATCATCTTATTGCTTCAGTATTGCATGTTCTTTATGCATGTCATGCTAATTTTCACAGTATTGGCTTAAAGTCAAATGTTTAGATTGCAAACTCTGGATAGAAAGTAAAATGCAGTGCACACCCATCATTATATGAATAGCTAATTAGTTTTCTTTGCTTGCTTTTGGCCTATGGGATTTTCTACTAATTAGCTTTCTTTGCTTGCTTCTGCCTTGTGGGATTTTCTACCACTTAATAATACTGTTTATATGTGTGTGTTGAATTTACTAACTTTTGCACTCTTTGACACGTGCTCAGAACAATCTGGATGAACTTTTCATGCTCATGCATTTCCTTGATGCTGGGAAGGTTAGTACAATGTGCAGCTTTGCATATGATTTTAGGTAGATCATGATAGGTTACAGAACCTGTTGATAAGTTGAAATAGCCTTTTTTCATATTGGTTAAATCTTTGCAGTTCCAAGAGGAGTTTAGAGGAGTTCCAAGAGGAGTTTAAGGATATAAATCAAGAGGAGCAGATATCAAGACTTCATAAAATGCTGGCTCCTCATCTCCTTAGAAGTAAAATCTCAAACTTTCCTATCTGACATGTACTTCATTTGATTAATTGGATTTCCAGGGCTATTGATATCCATAATTTATATTTGGTGGGTTGATTATTATTATTATTTTTCTTTTATGCTGACTGTGGACCTTTTCTGCCTTTTCTTTGGACATGAAGATCCTAAACGAAGTGTTATCAGACTATTTGTGGATGCCTCCATAGTTATGTTTAAGCATTTGATTTCTCTTGGGGTTCTTACTTTCTCATACAGTTCTTTTTGGAGTTTTCCCATCTTAAACAAATATAAAGATTGTTATTCATAACACTGAAAACCATTTGAAAAACATGTCCCTTGGTAGTCTTCGCTTACTTCTTTCATCACTTGTTAGCACATTAACGCCACTTGGTTTTTGTTTTTCCTCTGCAATTGAAGCAATAAATTTTTCCACTTTTCTTTTGAGGGGCTGGGTTTACGGAGTCGATTTGCTTTTTGCTAGTACCCTCACTTTTTTCTTCTATCCATGCAATCAAGGAAGCTCAAGAGTTTGCTATTACTATATATACATTTTAGAGATCGATCTTGTCAATCCACTATTTTTTTCCTTACATATTTGCAAGTACTAAAAGAGTTCTAACAATAGTATTATTATTGTTGTTATTTATGGGCCAACTTTAATACTTTATGTCCATGTTTATTGTGCGTTCATAAATGGTATTTTCACCCCTTGATTTCAGTTATGGAAGATTATTCTTGGCGCACATAGCGGAAGATCTATTGGACTCACCTTATTTTTCAGGTGATTGATCTTCACCGAGGCTTTTATTTTGTGTACTTTTTGTGCTGTAAATATGCTATGTTTATTTTGTTCACCATCTATGATCTTGATTGTAGATGGTGTTCCTAAAGAGGGTCTTAGAATACAAGATGTACTTATTAGGATTGCTGTCCTGCTTTTGATAAGGGATAAGGTGAGTCTGCAAGTTGAAATTCTTGCTTCTTAAATTTCCCTTCTATTCTTTTTGCTCTTTGTATCTTGCCTCCCTTTCTTCCCTCCTCCCTTCTTTCCTTCCTCCTTCTGGCCTGCCTTTTCAAAGGTGCTCAAAGCAGAAAAGGCATGACATGAGTGCATTCCTTGTGTTTGCTTTTCTTATGCATGTGCTAAGATAAGAACGGAATACACCTATGCATGTTACTTCCATCAGTCAAATGATTCAATTATTCAATGTTTTTGATGTGTTTTTGGGAATGATAGGCAAGGTTTGCGTCAGAGAACCCAGGCAGCCCCTTTACACTGATGACATTATGCTGCGCTACCCAGGCCTGAAGAGTGGAAAATTTTGGAAACAAGAGCATGATTCATTGTTACTTCATGCGGTATTGAAGTATGCCTTCTCATTACCGTCTATCACATCACTTTTACCTATTTTAATTTTTATATGTTGCATATTTTTGTATTTTTCTTTACATGCCTCTAAATAGCTACTCAACTAGTTTTGTGCCGAGGCTTTGTTAATTTGGATTGAGTTTGGTTGTCTCTTAAGTGCTTTATCTCCCAATGTATGTGAGTGTGTGCACACTAGGACTTAAATTCTTTATACAAATTAAAGATGTGACTAGGCATAGGTTGAACATTGTCGAGCCCATTTTAGGACTTCCACTTGTACTCTAGTTGCCTTGTATGTTTCAAATAAGTTTGATTAGATGTGCTCAAGTCAGTTGAATATGTTTTTGAGATGGTTTGGTCTTGCCAGAGTAGTCTTCAATATGTTAAGAATGCAACTTTCCTATGTCTCATTAAGATCCAACAATAATTACCGGATTCACCATTGGGGTTTTAAGGATATCTTGCTAGAATATAATGCTTGGGACATTGCTTCAGTGGTTGAATGAATTAGTATTCATTCTCAATATGAGTGTTTGTGATAGCTAACAGATTGCATCTTAGATAATGCCTTACCCACTTTTAGCAGTGTTCCTCACCATTCTCATAAAACATCAAGTTGATTGGTGTTTATATGCTGCCCATCCTGTCCAGATCTTGGAATTAAATATTTGATGTATAGCTGCTTATGGAAATATAAATTGGATATTTAGAAAAGAATAATAAAATCCAGTCATTTGCATAAGATACACTGCTACTCATCTTCAATAAACTTGACCTTGAGGAGAGTGATGCCGAGGATTTTAGGCGCTTGAGATACAGCCTGATTTGTATCCATATTTCTCTTATATAACGAGGAGGTTGAAAGTTAAATATTCAAAAACCCCTCCATCAGAACTATCAAATTATAAACAAAATATGAATGTTTGGTGCATATCCGGCATGGGAAAGAGCTTAGGCGGCTATACATCTGGTGTAATTTGATCCTTACATTGGTATGGATCCATAGAAACATGCTTCACTATCACAATGTACTTCACTAATGATAGGTATATAAAAATAAAGCTGTCTAATCTATAAACAATGTGCCAAAAACCCATTCCTCCGAAAGTAGGTATATTCACCTTAGTTACAGCGCCTAATGTGCTGGTACCATGTAGTGTTGGGAGTGAATGCAAAGATGCTTCACTAAGCGGAAACACAAGTGTTTTTCTCTATTATTTGAACCATATTTGCATGCTTAATATATTCTTAGTTCATTTATGGAGATCGTTTTTGCTCATGATTGATTTTAAAATTCTAGGCATGGGTATGGAAGATGGCAAGCTATTGTTGATGACAAGGACTTAAGGGTTCAAGAAATCATTTGTAAAGAGTTGAATCTTCCTTTTATAAGACTACCTGTCCTTGGACAAGCTGCTTCTCAAGCACAAAATGGTTCTACTTCTAACATGGATAGCACCCAGGCACAAGCAAATGGTACTGGAAATGATGTAGCAGCTGATGTTGCTCAAGGAACAAATGATGTTGCAAATCAAGCACCGTTATATCAAGATTCATCTATCTTATTTCATTTTAGAGATATGCAGAGACGACAGGTAGAGTTCATTAAGAAAAGAGTGCTTCTTTTGGAGAGAGGACTCTACGCAGAGTACCAGAAAGAATACTTTGTAAGTGATTATCATTTTCTTTATTGCCTGTGCTATTACTATTTTTGCATTTTCAGATAGCTTTAAAATCTAAAGAATAACATTTCTGATGCAAGCAATCATGAGGAAATCTAAGTTAAGTTAAAAGAACACCCAAGTTACAATCTAGAACATCTTAACTCTAATGAGAGTTCGATTTTGAGGACTCCTGGGCATGCCTTATCCACTGCTACCAATTATATTTAGGCGGTAGTTTTGTCTATAGAACTTGCAATGCTTAGGTACAGTATTAATGACATGTGAAATCTTATTCCTTTTTTGTCACTGCCTTTTCTTTCTGTGAATTTTGGCAGATTTGTGGAAGTTCTATGGCTCAATACATGCACTTGCATCTTTAGAGCCATTCAATATCCCTGCACTCTTGTAGTAGGACATTAGATATTCACTGTTCTGTAGCGCATTGACGAGGACGAGCATATAGCAAAGCAGAGTGTGTTGTCGGTGCCTGTAATGGTAGAATACTTAAGTTGATTCTAGACTCACAAGTTCCTTTACCCCTTGTTTTTTTTCTCAGGGTGGTGATATAAAAGCAAATGAGGTTACAAGTGAAGAGGCTGATTGTAAAACAATGGCGGCTGACAGATCAAATTTAGGCTCTCTAGAGATCAGTGCTCAATTGATTGACCAGTTGCCTCAAATGGAATCAATTTGTAAGTGCATTGTTTCTTTATTAATTATAGCCTGCAGATTCTCAAATTAGGGATTGCTGAAAAAAGAAATTGAGAGATTTGTAAAGGGAATTCGTTATTAATTACTATTACTACAGGATGGGGTGGCAAAACATTTGAATGATGATATATAAACATATTTTAGGAGACATAGGTTTATTAATTATCAAAACTTTTATGGATTATCAACATTCTCTCTCATGCAGCACCAGAAGAAATTTCAGCGGCTGCTTGTGATGACAATCCAGATAGATTGGCATTACCTCAGCTTTATAACAAGGTAAATCTTCTAATTTTTCATTTGGAACTCTCCTTGTAAGTTTCAATGGATGGGATCTTTATCTTGTATCAGATAGGAAACACTTGGGATGAAATTGGACATACAACACACACATACAAGGCACGTGAGGATTTAACACGATGTTTTCTCTTATTATCCTGGCAGATGTGTATGGTGGTGGAGCAAAACGTTCACGAGTCAGTCCAGATATCCTTGACCGACCAGCCTGCAAGTCTCAAGTTGAGACAGGATCTTCAGCCATTGAAGACGATTCATGAACAGATAAATCTAATTCTCTCTCCTTCACAGCAGAGAACTCCTGCTTCAGAACAGGCTACTCTTGGTTCAAGCAAACATGTCCAAGCTGAATCGCAGAGCAAGGAAGCAGAATTTCACTCACCTTCTGGCCAACTGAAGGAGAATGACGACAACGCTGCTGCTACCGAAGTTGTTGAGATGAAAGATGCAACAACCGAGCCAAAATTGCAAGGAACTGTTGCAGTATTGAACGAAGAACTAGTTAAAGAAACAAGTCAATCTACTAGCAATTCTCCACCTTCTGCATACCTAGTTACTCCTCCAAAAGAACCAACTTGTTCATCAGGGACAGCTGAAAAGGATGTGGGAAAGGTCGATATGAAAAATGAAAATGACACCCAACACTGATGCTGTACCAAATGACACCACAGAGAAATCAGACTCAGGGTTGATCGTTTTAGATGATGCATACAAATGGAATACCTTTTCATGTTCCTTTTGGCAGCAACAAACTAGTTTTACAGGCTTTAGCAGAAAAAAAACTGTCACCCTAAGTACTTATAAACCATCATTTACCAAATTTTGGCGAGCTTGAGATTTTGTTGACTAACCATGCAACTCATTACAAACAGATACATTTCAACTGCCTGCTAGAAGCCAGATTGTTAATTTATTATCATTTTTTTTAATGCTCAACACTTCTTTCCTACAGCCTCAACTCGCTCAAAGGTGATGTAAGGTAATGCTGTTTCATCCTTGGGGCTTTGAAGCAGCTGTTACTGACATTTTTCTTTCTTTCCAGCATCAGGCCGGTTGAAACCTTGGAGCAAGGCAAGGCGCATGGCTCCAATCGGACTACTCCCAGCAAGTTTATTTCCAATCTTGAATGGAGAGCAGCTTTTCTACTAAAGCAGTCAATGCTAACCTTTTCCCCCCTCCAAATATACTAGGAATAAAGAATTGCAGAGGGTCTTCTTTCACAATAACAGTACAGGAAAAGAAGTGAGACTGAATGTTTGATATCGTTATTGGTTGATTTCTGCATTTCTTCCTTGGAGTGGATGGTAGGTTTTTGAATCTTCAAAATATAATTTTGACTTTATTATCACAGATAAAATAGATTTGCAGTATAATTGTGAAAACCTGATTTTATTATCATAAGTAATAGATTTGTAGTATGATTGTATTGTAAACACCAGGTTGAACCTAAGAGAAATTTTATTAATTTCTCTACAAGAAACTGAAATAAATAAAACGAACAGAGGATTTGAGTTAAAAATTAAAAAAAAAAGAGTAAAAATAATAAAATGATGTGTTAACTTAATTTAAAGGTCCAGATATTTATTCTTATAAACTTGTTGATCATCAAAGTAAATATATTTTTAATTCAAACAAATAAATTCGGTCTCTTAGAGTTAAAAGAAATCAAAAAGATTATGAGTAAATTTATTATATAAAACTTTCTAATTAATTTCTTACCATAAAATAAATTTAATATTAAAAAGTAATTTTAATTCACTATCTTGAAAGTAAAGGCTAGTGGCCATGAGCTGCACAAAAAACTAGTGCTTGATAAACGAGAATCATTTTGAGAAAACAAGAGAACATGTGCAATGAGATATGTGTAATGTTGATCATTTCATCTACCACCAACCTTTAAGTCAGATAAATATTTAATATCTTCAAATATGATTAATGGTTGACTTATTTAATTAACCTCATGCAGTGCTTTCGTGGAAGATGCTGCCAACTACCATCAATTACGTAGTAAGTATATGGAGGAAGGGACCCTCATGCAGTAGCTTTCTCTGCTTTCGTGGAAGATGCATCTCTTCATTCCAAAACACCATCCATCGTCTTGAAAAACAATAATACAACGCATCTCATCATTCCAAAACAACGCCTCATTTCATCTTTATTTCGAAACTTTCAGACCACACTTCTCTCTTTTTCATCAAATCTTACTTCTTTGATCCCCCCAAAAAAAAAAAAAAAAAACAAACGACAATATGGCAGCAGAGCTTCTTCTTACGTTTACCATGGAGGAGACTTTGAACAGGGTGATTTCCATAGCTGCTGAAGGGATCAGATTTGCTTGGGGATTGGAGGGCCAGCTGCAGAGGCTTAAGGAGTCCTTGACCATGATCCAAGCTAAGCTCCAAGATGCAGCCACAAGGCCCGTAACAGACAGGTCCGTGAAGCTTTGGCTGGAGAGGCTACAAGATGTAGCTTATGATGCCGAAGATGTTCTAGACGAGTTTGCGTATGAGATTCTCCGAAAAGACCAGAAGAAGGGAAAGGTACGCGACTTCTTTTCACTCCACAATCCAGTTGCTTTCCGTCTGAGTATGGCTCGAAAAGTTAAGAAGATCAAAAAAGCCTTGGATGAAATCCGAGAAGATGCTACTGGATCTGGGCTTGGATTGACATTTCTACAACATGAAAATAGAGCTCAAGAAGTTTTCTTGGATCTAGATCGAGAGACAGATTCCTTCCTTGACAGCTCAGAAGTTGTAGGAAGGGAGGATGATGTCTCTATTGTTACGGATAGGCTGGCTACCTTGACGAAACAACATGTCCTTTCGGTTGTCCCTATAGTGGGGATGGCTGGCCTTGGAAAAACTACCGTGGCCAAAAAAGTTTGTGAAGTAGTGAAGGAGAGAAAACACTTTGATGTGACTTTATGGGTGTGCGTTTCAAATGATTTCAGTAAAAGGAGGATTTTAGGCGAGATGTTGCAAAAGATTGATAAATCTACCGGTGGGTTGACCAATCTAGATGCAATTATTGAAAAACTTCAGGAAAAGTTGAAAAATAAGACATTTTTTCTGGTTCTTGATGACGTGTGGAATGAAGACCATGGGAAGTGGGATGGTTTGAAGGATCAATTGTTAAAAATTAGCAGCGAGAAAGGGAATGCTGTTGTTGTTACAACCCGCATAACAGAAATAGCAACCATGATGGAGACTTCTCGTGGGACTCAGCACAAACCAAGGGGACTATCAGATGATGAATGTTGGTCCATTATCAGGCAGAAGGTGAGTGGGGATGGTGGAGCAACATTAGCTGCAGACTTGAAGTCTATTGGAAAAGAGATTGCAAAGAAATGCGGAGGGCTTCCATTGCTTGCTAAAGTTTTGGGAGGAACACTGCGCCGAAAGGAGACACAGCAGTGGCGGTCAATTCTAAACAGTAGATTTTGGGATACAAGGGATGGAAATGAAGCTTTTCGCATATTGAGACTCAGTTTTGATTACTTGTCATCGCCAACATTGAAAAAATGTTTTGCATACTGTTCCATTTTTCCTAAGGATTTTGAAATTGAAAGGGAAGAGCTAATTCAACTCTGGATGGCTGAAGGTTATCTTGGGGCATCAGATGGGAGGATGGAGGGCAACAAGTGTTTCAATGACTTGCTTGCAAATTCCTTTTTCCAAGATGTTCAAAGGAACAGGTATGGGATCATAACAAGTTGCAAGATGCATGATCTTGTGCATGATCTTGCATTACAGGTCTCAAAATCAGAAACGTCAAGTGTGGAGGCGGGTTCGGAAGTAGATGGTGCATCTCATATTCGTCATCTAAATCTCATTTCCCGTGGGGAAGTTGAGTTAGTATTTCCAGCGATTGATGCTAGAAAACTGCGTACGGTTCTCTCAATGGTTGATGTATTCAATCGGCCTCGCAAATTCAAAAGCTTGAGAGCTCTGAAATTGAAAAGGTCTAGTATCACTGAGTTACCAGATTCAATTTGCAAGCTAAGACATTTGAGATATCTTGATGTCTCGAATATCAGAGCATTGCCAGAATCCATTACAAACCTCTACCATTTGGAAACACTAATATTAAAAAATTGTGCACAACTCCCAACACTTGGATGTTTACCTCGCCTTAAGATTCTAAAGATGATCAGAATGTATACTGTAAAATGTATAGGTAATGAGTTCTATGGGAGGGGTGGCAGGGCAGGAGTGCTATTTCCGGCACTAAAAGAACTCACTCTGTTCCGTATGGATGGTCTTGAAGAATGGATGGTAGCAGGTGGAGAAGGTGATCGAGTGTTTCCTTGCCTTGAAAAGTTGAGCATTCAGGGGTGTGGCAAGTTGAAAAGCATTCTGATATGTGGTCTTTCATCTCTTGTAGAATTTGAAATTGATGGATGTGGTGAATTGATATATTTATCCGGTGAATTTGATGGCTTCATCTCTCTTCGGTTGTTGAGGATTCAGGATTGTGGAAAGCTGACATCCATTCCAAACGTACAACACTGCACGTCTTTGGTGGAATTGAATATATGGTGGAGTGAGTTGATTACAATTCCTGGTGATTTCCGAGAATTAAAATATTCTCTGAAGAAATTGATCATTGATGGTTGTAAATTGAGAGCTCTTCCAAGCGGATTACAATGTTGCGTGTCTCTAGAAGAATTGAAGATATGGAATTGCGCAGTGCTTATCCATATTAATGATTTACAAGAATTGTCTTCGCTTCAAAGATTATGCATTAGAGGTTGTGATAAGCTCATTAGTATTGATTGGCATGGTTTACGACAATTACGTTCTCTTGTTGAATTACAAATCTATGAGTGTGGGAGTTTGAGCTATTTCCCGGAGGACGATTGCATAGGCAGCCTCACCCAACTGGAGGAATTGAGAATCGGTGGTTTCTCAAGGGAGCTGGAGGCTTTTCCTGCCGGAGTTTTAAAGTCAATCAACTTAAGTGGGTCCCTGGGGATAATTGGATGGGATAAACTGAAGAGTGTACCACATCAACTTCAACACCTCACTGCTCTTAAGACACTGGCTATATGTGAATTCGAAGGAGATGAATTTGAGGAAGCTTTGCCAGAATGGTTGGCCAACCTTTCTTCCCTTCAGAATCTTCATATTGCACGCTGCAAGAATCTCAAGTATCTGCCAAGTTCAACAGCCATTCAACGCCTCTCCAAATTCGAGCAACTGATTATCTGGGATTGTCCACTTCTTGAAGAAAATTGTAGGGAGGATAATGGTTCTGAATGGCCCAAGATTTCTCATATCCCAAAAATCACAACATCATTAATGTTGAAATTCCAGTAATTAGAGATTTAATTTTCTCTTACTTTGTATGCAGATTAAAATTTTCAAATTAATAAAAACAATTATTAGACTTCCCTCTTCTAAAAAAATAAATGATTATTTTTTTCTCCTATTATAACCTATAAATCTCATAAAATTAATCAATAGCCATCCAACATTTCAAAATCATCAACTCTATATACTTACATTCAAATTGAGGCATTCATATATATATATATATATATATATATATATATATATATATTATAATCTTGAAATCAATAATTTAAGTTGTTATTAGACATTATTAACTACCAAAATTGTTACTACCCAATATGTGTGTTTAATGATATGTGGTCTTTCATCTCTTGTAGAATTTGAAATTGCTGAATGTCATGAACTGAGATATTTATCCGGTGACTTTGATGACTTCATGTCTCTTCAGTTGTTGAGGATTCAAGAATGTAGAAAGTGTTGGTGGGAGAGACCACTGGTGGTGACTTTGAAACACTCAAAATAGATAAAACACACAAATTTATTTCAACAAAAATTTGCACAGAGGTTTGAACACTGTCAAAAACAACTCTCTTTCTCTCGTGTTTTACTCTCTAATATCTCCCACTTATCTTTTCTCCTTAACTAAGCTTCCTATTTATACACAAATGAAAGCTAGATATTTTGACTTTAAGATAAGTTTTTCTAGGCAAGTTGGGGGTGGCTGGAGGAGGATGTGGTTGCTGGCAACTTGCAGGATATTTGATCTGAGTTTATCCTACACATAGATGGTGGATATTTTGCATTGAGTTTATCCTAACAAATTCCCCCTTTAAACTCAATCGGGAGATGTCATGCCAAGCATGAACTTCAGTCTAATAAATATATCTCCCTTTAATGGCTTTGTGAAGATATCTGCAACTTGATCATTTGTTTTGCAAGAGATCAATTCAACTTCTTTGTTCTTCACATGCTCCCGGATAAAGTGATGACGTGTATCGATGTGTTTGCTTCTTTCATGATACACTGGATTCTTTGCTAATGCAATCGCTGATCAATTATCAATGTAAATCTCCGTCGGATCTTCTTGAGGAAATCCCAAATGCTTCAGCATATTCCTTAACCATATTAAATGACATACAACTGAGTTGGCAGCAACATACTCAGCTTCACAGCTTGATAACGTCACTATCGATTGCTTCTTGGATGACCATGTGAAAGATGTGTCTCCCATAAAAAATACAAACCCTGTTGTACTTTTCCTTTCATCCAAATCTCGACCCCAATCACTATCTGAGTAGCCAATAAGTTTAAAGTTCTTACTTGATGTATAGAACATACCTTCACTTATTGTTCCTTTGATGTAGCGGAGAATTCTCTTAGCAGCACTTAAGTGCGTCTGATCTGGTGTCTCCATATATCTGCTGATAAGTCCTACTCCATATAGTATATCCGATCTTGTACATGTCAAGTACCTCAAGCTTCCTACCAAGCTTTTAAAGTAAGTAGGATCAACATTTCCTACTTTACTTTTCCTCAATTCCACTCCATTTTCAACTGGAGTTGATACTGGATTGCAGCTTTCCATCTTGAACTTTTCAAGAATTTCTTTGGCGTAGCCACTTTGGGACACAAATATCCCTTCTTCTTTTTGAGTAACTTCTAAGCCCAGAAAATATGCCATCAGACCAATGTCTGTCATCTCAAACTCTTGTACCATGCTTTTCTTGAAGTTTGTAAACATGGTAGGATTGTTGCCGGTGAATAACAAGTCATCAACATATAAGCAAGCAAATAGTGTGCTCCCATCATCTTCTTTCTTCACATATATGGCGTGTTCATATGGACATTTTTCAAATCCATTTTCTTGAAAATACCTGTCAATTCTGGTATTCCAAACACGCGGAGCTTGCTTCAAACCATAGAGAGCTTTCTTCAACTTGTATACTTTCCTTCATTGTCTTCTTCAATGTAGCCAAGTGGTTGTTCAACATAGATCTCTTCTTCTAGGAAGCCATTCAGAAATGCTGACTTCACATCAAGTTGATAGATCTTCCATCTATGTTGAGCTGCAAGTGAGATAATCAATCTGATTGTCTCTAGACGGGCTACAGGAGCAAATACTTCTCCATAGTCTATGCCTTCTCTCTATTTGTAGCCTTTTGCCACCAATCTTGCTTTATGTCGCTGTACTTCACCTTTTGCATTCTTCTTGGTCTTGTAGATCCATTTCACACCAATTGCCCTCTTATTTTCTGGCAAGTTGGTTAACTTCCAAGTATCATTCTTCTCAATGGCATGTATCTCTTCATCCATTGCTGTGATCCATTTCTCTTCTTTCATAGCCTCATTAAAGCTAATTGGATCACTATCTGCGAAGAAACAAAATAATGTTGTATCTTCGATTACCTGAGTAGCATCGTACAAATCATCAAGATTTCTCATCCTTCTTGGTTCTTCTGATGAGGATGTTTCTGGTGATGTTGATGATGAGGATGCTTCTGGAGAGTTTCTCCTGTTGAATACAGGAAAACTGTGTACCGGAGTCTGTGGCTCCTCTTCTGGTACTCTTGGATCTTCAGCAAGTACTGTTGGTACTTCTTCTTCATCTTCAAGGATCAAATCAGTATTGATCCATTTGGTTTCTTCTTGACCCTCCTTCCATTCCCAGGTTTTATCTTCTTCGAAGATAACATCTCTGCTGTTGATTACTTTCTTTGTGATGGGATTATACAGCTTGTATCCCATTCTTCTATCCCCATATCCCACAAAGATGCATATCTCGCTCTTATCATCGAGCTTTGTTCTTCTTGCATCTGGGATCTTTGCATATGCCACACAACCAAAGACTCGAAGATGAGTCACACTTGGTTTGTGGCCACTCCATGCTTCTTCTGGAGTGATGGCTTGCAGACTTTTTGTTGGGCAGCTGTTCAGTAAGTATACTGCACAAGATACAGCTTCAGCCCAGTATTGTTTGGGCAACTTCTTAGCTTTAAGAAGACTTCTTGCCATATCAAGAATAGTTCTATTCTTCCTTTCTGCTACCCCATTCAACTATGGTGTATAAGCTGGTGTTGTCTGATGTCTGATGCCTTGTTGTGTACAAAAGACTTCAAAATCATTCAATGTGAATTCACCACCTTGATCAGATCTAATGGATCTGATGTTATACCCATTCTGTTTCTCTATAATTGCTTTAAAATCTTTAAAGCAATTGAACACTTATGAGTTCCTCTTCAGAAAGTATATCCACGTCTTCCTACTAAAATCATCAGTAAAAGTGAGGAAGTACTTATTATGTCCAGTTGACATAAGCTTTATTGGTCCACAAACATCTGTATGAACCAACTCCAGTGGGCTCTTCGCATTCCAGTTGACCTCCTTGGCAAAATTCGCTCTGTGGTGTTTGCTGAGGACACAACTCTCACAGACTTCTTCAGGATGATCAATTTGAGGCATACCTTTGACCATCTGCTTACTTGCAAGCATCTTCAGGCTTGTAAAATTCAAATGTCCAAGCCTTAAGTGCCAAAGCCATTCTTCACTGTTGGTGATGGTAGTCAAGCACTTTGCTGCATCATACTGGATGTTTAAAGGGAACATCCTGTTCTTTAACATCTTCACAAAGGCAATCAATCTTCCATTGTTGTCTTTGACAGCAACATGACAATCCTTCATGAAGAGAGTATACCCTTTCTCTAGGAGTTGTCCTATGCTCAGCATGTTGTGTTTGATGGCTGGAATATAGTACACATCAGCAATGTAGCTATCATCTCCATTCTTCAGCTTTATTGAGATGTCACCTTTCCCTTTAACTGGAACTTTGGAAGTATCTCCAAATGTGACCAGTCCTTGTATTGTTTCATCGAGATCGCTAAAGAGGTCACGTTGCCCGCACATATGATTGCTAGCTCCAGAATCAAGATACCATACATGCTCCTCATTTTTGCCTCCTCCTTGTTGGACAAATAATGCAGCTGATCCACTGATGATGGCATCTTCGTCTGCATAGTTAGCTTGCTCATGCAACTCTACTGGAGCTTTATTTCGACATTCAGTGCTATAATGCCCATATTGATTGCATTTATAACACTGAATATTTCTCTTATCACAGTTATTGTAACCGCCTCCTCTTCCTCTGGGAGTCAAAGGTTGTTGCCCTCGTCCTCCTCTGGTGGTGTTTCTACCACCTCTTCCTCTGAAGCTTGTATTCCATGATCCTCTTCCTTGAAATCGTTGGAAGCCTCCTCTTCCTTGTTGATTTCTTCCTTGAGGGGTATATTCATGTGTTGAAGTCCCCCTTTGCTCATATTTGTCTTCCTTCAGAGACAGTTTTGATTGCAAGGCATGCTCTATTGCCTTATCTCCATTTCTTCTCACAAGCTTTTGTTCATGAGCTTGTAAAGAACCCATCAACTCATCTACCATCAATTTATCCACTTCCTTGGATTCTTCAATGGCAACAACAACATAATCAAATTTTGGATCTAGGGATCTCAAAATTTTCTCTGTAATCCGAGCTTCTGAGAGAGCTTCTCCATTTCGTCTCATCTGATTAATTATCACCATAATTCTCGTGTGATAATCAGAAACAGATTCCGAGGATCTCATTTGTAAGGATTCAAACTCACCTCGCAAAGATTGAAGACGAATCTTCTTGATTCTGTCAGCTCCTTTGTATTTTTGTTGGAGAGCTTCCCATATATCCTTTGAATTTTCTGCAGAAGAGATAATCTCAAATGTGGCTTCATCAAGACCTTGATAAATGATGGTCTTGGCTTTGTTATCCTTCTTTCTGTTGTTTCTGAGAACTTGCTTCTGCGCATCTTGTAGAGCATCCTCTGTTTCTTTGGACTCTGGTTCATCATAACCATAATCCACAATCTCTATGCACTCTTGTGAGCCAAGAAATGCCTTCATTCGGATGCACCAATTGTCAAAATTATCTCTGGTCAGCTTCGGAATGAGTGTCTGAGCATTTTCTGTAGTCATTGTATTTTGAAATGACTATATCACCCCTTTTTACTTCTCTTTTCACAAAACGGACACCACGGATGGATCCGAAATGGTCCAAATAGTAGGGAACCGATCTGAGTTGGTTCAAAATGAGGCCAAAAATGGGTGAACCGGTCCAAAAACACTTCTGGACACTATTTGGCTCGTTCTGGTTGAACCGGGAATATTCTGTGGAATATTCGGGGAATATGCTGGGGAATATTCGGGGGGAATATTCTAGGGAATATGTTGGGGAATATTCTGGGAATATTCGGGGGAATATTCTTTGTGGCTTGGCTCGGCTCGGCTCGGATATGGCGCGCGTGCACCTCACTCGTCTTCTTCCTCGGGGCGCGTGGCTGAGAGTGGTGAATAGTGTCAGATATTCAGAGGGAGAGTGTGGCTCACCCCTAGCTCCGATTGAGATGATTTTTGCACCGACGAGTTCGTATTGAAGAGCTCTTCACTGTGGAATGATCAAAAGTTGTTTTTGACAAACTTGAAAAATTCGAAAATAACCCAAAAACTTCTCTGTTTTTGACAAAAGAGGCTCTGATACCAATTGTTGGTGGGAGAGGCCACTGGTGGTGACTTTGAAACACTCAAAATAGATAAAACACACAAATTTATTTCAACAAAAATTTGCACAGAGGTTTGAACACTGTCAAAAACAACTCTCTTTCTCTCGTGTTTTACTCTCTAATATCTCCCACTTATCTTTTCTCCTTAACTAAGCTTCCTATTTATACACAAATGAAAGCTAGATATTTTGACTTTAAGATAAGTTTTTCTCGGCAAGTTGGGGGTGGCTGGAGGAGGATGTGGTTGCTGGCAACTTGCAGGATATTTGATCTGAGTTTATCCTATACATAGATGGTGGATATTTTGCATTGAGTTTATCCTAACAGAAAGCTGGTATCCATTCCAAGCATAAAACACTGCACATCTCTGGTGGAATTGAATATATGGTGGTGCAGGGAGTTGATTACAATTCCTGGTGATTTCTGGGAATTGAAATATTCTCTGAAGAAATTGATTATTGACGGTTGTAAATTGAGAGCTCTTCCAAGCGGATTACAATGTTGCGCATCTCTAGAAGAATTGAGGATATGGAGTTGCCCAGAGCTTACCCATATTAATGATTTACAAGAATTGTCTTCGCTTCAAAGATTAAGCATTAATAATTGTGATAAGCTCATCAGTATTGACTGGCATGGTTTACGACAATTGCGTTCTCTTGTTGAATTACATATCTATGAGTGTGGGAGTTTGAGCGATTTCTCAGAGGAGGTTTGCATAGGCAACCTAACCCAACTGAAGGAATTGAAAATCGGTGGTTTCTCAGGTGAGCTGGAGGCTTTTCCTGCAGGACTTTTAAAGTCAATCAACTTAAGTGGGTCCCTGGAGATACTTGGATGGGATAAACTGAAGAGTGTACCACATCAACTTCAACATCTCACTTCCCTCAAGACACTGGAGATATGGGAATTCGAAGGAGATGAATTTGAGGAAGCTTTGCCAGAATGGCTGGCCAACCTTTCTTCCCTTCAACATCTTCGTATTCTAGACTGCAAGAATCTCAAGTATCTGCCAAGTTCAACAGCCATTCAACGCCTCTCCAAATTAAAGACACTGGAGATTTGGGCATGTCCACTTCTTAAAGAAAATTGCAGGAAGGATAATGGTTGTGAGTGGCCCAAGATTTCTCATATCCCAAAAATCACAACATCATTAATGTAGAAATTCCGGTAAGTTGGGATTTAATTTTCTCTTACTTTGTAGGCAGATTAAAAATTTTCAAATTAATAAAAACAATTATTAGACTTCCCTCTTCTAAAAAAATCAATGATTCTTTTTTCTCCTATTATAACCTATATATCTTAAATAGCAATTAAGGACATTTTTTTTTGGAAAGTAGCTAAACTATTGTGGAGGTATTTTAGCAATTTCTTAGATAATTTTTTCCCTGCACTATTTTTCACTCACTTTCATATTGGAACTTGCTTTTTTTTTTTTTTTAATTGTATTCATTGAATTGAATAAGCTTCCTATACAACTAAAGTAACATTCAACATAAATCATAGTATTTTTAGTATCAATTACGAAGTCTATGTCCCACTCGTATTATTCCCCATTTTTCTTTCTCTGTTCAATTGATATTTTTCCAAGACTACCACCATGTTGCCTGTTTTTAACTTATCATAATGTGCAGGAGAAACCTCGAATTCTAAAAGAAGCCATGGAATAGTTATTTGAAGCTTATGCAGATTAGTGTTTGTCAAGCTGGGAAGTGGACAAAAGCTTATGTATATTTGTCATAATGCTAGAAAATGGATGGAGCTGGTAGATTAAAGTTGATTGGCTTTAAACCATGTTGCAGTTGAAACATATATTTCATAGCTAACAGAAAACAGGAAAAACAAGTTCATAAATCCTACGCATTTCTTGGGGTATAGCTGGTTAAGCGAGAGCGAAATGATAATTGAGGGAAAAGAAACTTTGTTTGCCAAGGAGATTCTCTTACTCAATGGAAAAGGCTCAGAACCTCGTGCAAATTTTATAGCTAACATAAAACAGGAAAAACAAAGTCATCTCTACAGGAATGCACAGGGACATGGAGACTTGCCTGATTGACCGTTACGCTCACCAAATCTTCCAAGGAGCCAAAATTATTCAAAACAGAACCGTCCTGAGGCTTCTCTTGGCTTGGCAAATACCCATCTCCTGACCTCACTAATGTTTCCATGGCTGAACACTCAACCTCATTATGCTTCTTCAATGAGGTATCAACAAAATTTGACAGTCCAGCTGAACTGAAGCTTGTGTTTCTCTGAAAAAACAGGTTATTTGCATCCAAATTGCACCCATTGGGATTTCCATTACCATTAAGAGGAATTGCTGAGTTTATTGAGTTAGATAGGCCATTTGAGTGGTAAGGATCATCCTGCCTGTGGTCATCCCACCCTAGAGGGCCATTATTAATTAGCTGTCCAGCATGACTGCTCACTGTAGCCACTCCCACTTGGCATGGTAGATCTGCTTTGGAGTCCTGTAAATATATGGGAAGAGTAGAGATAGAGAAACATCACAAGGATTATTCCTACTTTGCAAGGCCATTGTTGACATGCTTTCTATGATGGCACTAGGATGCAGACTAGATCGCTTAAAACAGTCATTCAATGTTAAAGAATTTGATTGGACCCCATTTGACTGAACAGAGTTGGACCAGTTGTCATCACATCTACCATGATCTGGAAAATTGGAAGAATATCTTGGATTTAAAGAGCCTGCTGAAAGAGAAGATTGCTTTCCAAATTTTGGGCCATCTTGGAGCCCTTGACCATGTTCTTCCAACATTAGGTGTTTGTTTGAAACACCAATAAAAGGGCTTTTGAGCTTCCAGCAATTATTTTCAAATCTGAGAAACCACTGGAAACAGGGAAACTGGCTGTGTCACCAGGATGAGTAGGAAGTTCTGGAATGTATTTGATCAAGTTAGCTTGCTGGTTTGCCACGGTGCTGATCCTTTTAAGGTAAAGCCTATATTTCTACAATCACAACAGTGTAGTTAGAATCATGGATGAAAAAAATTAGTTCATTTTCAATTATGCCAGGAGAGGTAAGAATATATGCCTGGAGATGGCTTGCCACATTCTCTATAGTAAGCTTTTCAGCATTCATCAACTCGAGAATCTTCTTCGGAACAGCCTCTGCATTGAAACAAAATGAATGAAATTAAAACAAAACACCATAACAAAAGTGTGGTTTCACTCGAGAATCCTCATCTCCATTCTTTTGTTTTCTTTTTTTATTAAGCTTCTGGTCAGATACTGCTTCACTACTTCCTTGATCAGGTTTGTCTCGGTTGCTGTTTCTGTCTTTGTTAACACTTTTCTTTCTCCTAATCAAATGTTGCCAGATGGTCTTTAGCTCCTCGATTCGGACAGGCTTTAGCAAATAATAACAAGCTCCATGAGTGATCCCCTTCATCACAAGCTTTGGATCACCGTTTGCTGACAACACTGCAGTTCAACGTTAATCAATTATCATGAATCCCAAATGGACAACCACATGTGGCAAAAATGTTACAATAATATGCAATGAGCATAAAACAGAACAGTAAGCAAACTTGTTAAACTAGACAGAAGAAGACCCTAATATTTGTCTTTGGAATCAACTTACAACATGAGTATTAATCAGACTAATACACAACTCTAAAATTGTCCAAAGATATGGGAAATCAGGATTCGGCATGAAAATGATCGTTTTCAAATGTTTTAAGGAAGTCTATGGATCTATATAGAGAATCTACAGAATGTTTTCCTTTAGAGTCTTCAAAACTAAAACACAGAAGGCAAAAGACCATCCATGTCTGGTATATTGACATCACTGATAACCAGATCAAACTTGTTCTTGTTTTCTGTGTTTAAAAATTCCACAACCGTCAGAATATCTCAGGATCTGATTTAGATCAGTTTGAGAAGACATGCGGTCCGCAGCTGCCTAGCTATCGAGACCTGAGGATACCTCCTATTACAGGAAGGCCCGGTTGTACTTTTGAGGGAGGGGGTAAAAGGCGGATTTTCGCCATTGGGAACTATATCAATCAGCGGTTGTTGAAGGCAGTCCATGACTGATCCTGTTTGGAAGGGCGGTTGTTGTTGTTTTTGAAAGTGTTTTTTATTTGTAAATACATCAAAATAATTTTTTTTATTTTTTAAAAATTATTTTTGACATCATCACATTAAAATAATTTAAAAACACTATTTTTTTTTATTTAAAATGAAAAAAAATGAATTTGGTGAAAACCACGGTTGAAACGACAAAACAAACAGCTTCTTATTCCTTGGAGTGGGTGGTCGGTTTTTGAATCTTCAAAATATAATTTTGACTTTATTATCATAGATAAAATAGATTTGTAGTACAATTGTGAAAACCTGATTTTATTATGACAAATAATAAAATTGTAGTATGATTGTATTGTAAGAACCAAGTTGAACAAGAAACTGAAATAAATAAAGGTTTGAGTTAAAAATTAAAAGTAAAAATAATAAATTGATGTGTTAATTTCATTAAAATATTTAGATATTTATTCTTATAAACTTGTTGATCATCAAAATAAAATAAATATTTTTTTAATTCAAATAAATAAATTCGATGTCTCTTACAGATAAAAGAAATCAAAAAGATTATGAGTAAATTTATCATATAAAACTTTCTAATTAATTTCTTCCCATCAAATAAATTTAATATTAAAAAGTAATTTCAATTCACTAGCAATAACAAAGTAAAATAACTACTATCTTGAAAGTAAAGGCTAGAGGCCATGGGCTGCACAAAAAACTATAGGTTGATAAACGAGAATCATTTTGAGAAAACAAGAGAACATGGGCATTGTAGCCAACCTTTAAGTCAGATAAATATTTAGTATCTTCAAATATGATTGACCATTACGAGATGCTTAATTCTTGAACTTTGCAATCAATCTTAAATAATAACCTAGCACTGATGAGGAGTGGTGTCCAGGCCCCGAGATTCCAGTACCCCACACGCCATTGGAGAGCTCATTCTTGTGCTTTGCCAACTTCTCTTTCCATGGATTACTATCTCTGCAGCAACTTTCTCTGCTTTCGTGGAAGTTGATGAAAAATACCATCAATCAAGTAGTAAGTATATGGAGGAAGGGACCCTCAGGCAGCGACTTTCTCTGCTTTCATGGAAGATGCATCTCTTCATTCCAAAACACCATTCATATCACTGCCAACCTCAGCAATGATCCATCGTCTTGAAAAACAATAATACAACGCATCTCATCATTCCAAAACAACGCCTCATTTCATCTTTATTTCGAAACTTTCAGACCACACTTCTCTCTTTTCATCAAATCTTACTTCTTTGATTGCCCCCACAAAAAAGACAATATGGCAGCAGAGCTTCTTCTTACGTTTACCATGGAGGAGACTTTGAACAGGGTGATTTCCATAGCTGCTGAAGGGATCAGACTTGCTTGGGGATTGGAGGGCCAGCTGCAGAGGCTTAAGGAGTCCTTGACCATGATCCAAGCTAAGCTCCAAGATGCAGCCAAAAGGCCCGTAACAGACACATCTGTGAAGCTTTGGCTGGAAAGGCTACAAGATGTAGCTTATGATGCCGAAGATGTTCTAGACGAGTTTGAGTATGAAATTCTGCGAAAAGACCAGAAGAAGGGAAAGGTACGCGACTTCTTTTCACTCCACAATCCAGTTGCTTTCCGTCTGAGTATGGGTCGAAAAGTTAAGAAGATCAAAGAAGCCCTGGATGAAATCCGGGAAGATGCTGCTGGATCTGGGCTTGGATTGACATTTCTACAACATGAAGATGGAGCTCAAGAAGTTTGCTTGGATCTAGATCGAGAGACAGATTCTTTCCTTGACAGCTCAGAAGTTGTAGGAAGGGAGGATGATGTCTCTATTGTTACGGATAGGCTGGCTACCTTGACGAAACAACATGTCCTTTCGGTTGTCCCTATAGTGGGGATGGCTGGGCTTGGAAAAACTACTGTGGCTAAAAAACTTTGTGAAGTAGTGAGGGAGAGAAAACACTTTGATGTGACTTTATGGGTGTGCGTTTCTAATGATTTCAGTAAAAGAAGGATTTTAGGCGAGATGTTGCAAAAGATTGATAAATCTACTGGCGGGTTGACCAATCTAGATGCAATTATTGAAAAACTTCAGGAAAAGCTGAAAAATAAGACATTTTTTCTTGTTCTTGATGACGTGTGGAATGAAGACCATGGGAAGTGGGATGGTTTGAAGGAGCAATTGTCAAAAATTAGCAGCGAGAAAGGGAATGCTGTTGTTGTTACAACCCGCATAACAGAAATTGCAACCATGATGGAGACTTCTCGTGGGAGTCAGCACAAACCAAGGGGACTATCAGATGAAGAATGTTGGTCCATCATCAAGCAGAAAGTGAGTGGGGGTGGAGGAGCAACATTAGCCGCAGACTTGGAGTCTATCGGAAAAGACATAGCAAAGAAATGTGGAGGGCTTCCATTGCTTGCTAAAGTTTTGGGAGGAACACTGCGCCGAAAGGAGACACAGGAGTGGCGGTCAATTCTAAACAGTAGATTTTGGGATACAAAGGATGGAAATGAAGCTTTTCGCATATTGAGACTCAGTTTTGATTACTTGTCATCGCCAACATTGAAAAAATGTTTTGCATACTGTTCTATTTTTCCTAAGGATTTTGAAATTGAAAGGGAAGAGCTAATTCAACTCTGGATGGCTGAAGGTTATCTTGGGTCATCAGATGGGAGGATGGAGGGCAACAAGTGTTTCAGTGACTTGCTTGCAAATTCCTTTTTCCAAGATGTCGAAAGGAACACGTATGGGATCATAAAAAGTTGCAAGATGCATGATCTTGTGCATGATCTTGCATTACAGGTCTCAAAATCAGAAACGTTAAGTGTGGAGGCGGGTTTGGAAGTAGATGGTGCATCTCATATTCGTCATCTAAATCTCATTTCTCGTGGGGAAGTTGAGTCAATATTTTCAGCGATTGATGCTGGGAAACTGCGTACTTTTTTCTCAACGGTTGATGTATTCAATCGGCCTCGCAAATTCAAAAGTTTGAGAACTTTGAAATTGCAAAAGTCTGGTATCAATGAGTTACCAGATTCAATTTGCAAGTTGAGACATTTGAGATATCTTGATGTCTCGAATATCAGAGCATTGCCAGAATCCATTACAAACCTCTACCATTTGGAAACACTAATATTAAGAGAGTGTGCACAACTCCCAGCACTTGGATGTTTTCCTCACCTTAAGATTCTAAAATTGTTCAAAATGGATACTGTAAAATGTATAGGTAATGAGTTCTATAGTAGGAGTGGCAGGGCAGGAGTACTGTTTCCAGCACTAAAAGAACTCACTTTGATCCTAATGGGTGGTCTTGAAGAGTTGATGGTAGCAGGTGTAGAAGGTGATGGAGTATTTCCTTGTCTTGAAAAGTTGAGCATTCGGTGGTGTGGCAAGTTGAAAAGCATTCCGATATGTGGTCTTTCATCTCTTGTAGAATTTGAAATTGTTGAATGTCATGAACTGAGATATTTATCCGGTGAATTTGATGGCTTCACGTCTCTTCGGTTGTTGAGGATTGATCATTGTGTAAAGCTGACATCCATTCCAAGCGTACAACACTGCACATCTATGGTGGAATTGAGTATACAGTGGTGTAGGGAGTTGATTACAATTCCTGGTGATTTCCGGGAATTAAAATATTCTCTGAAGAAATTGATTATTAACAATTGTAAATTGGGAGCTCTTCCAAGCGGGTTACAATATTGTGCATCTCTAGAAGAATTGATTATATGCAATTGGGGAGAGCTTATCCATATTAATGATTTACAAGAATTGACTTCGCTTCAAATATTATGCATTATGGGTTGTGATAAGCTCATCAGTATTGATTGGCATGGTTTACGACAATTGCGTTCTCTTGTTGAATTACATATCTATGAGTGTGGGAGTTTGAGCGACTTCTCAGAGGAGGATTGCATAGGCAGCCTCACCCAACTGAAGGAAGTGACAATCGGTGGTTTCTCAGGGGAGTTAGAGGCTTTTCCTGCCGGAGTCTTAAATTTAATCAACTTTAATGGGTCCCTGACGATATATGGATGGAATAAACTGAAGAGTATACCACATCAACTTCAACACCTCACTGCCCTCAAGACACTGGCTATACGCGAATTCGAAGGAGATGAATTTGAGGAAGCTTTGCCAGAATGGTTGGCCAACCTTTCTTCCCTTCAACATCTTCTTATTCTAGACTGCAAGAATCTCAAGTATCTGCCAAGTTCAGCAGCCATTCAACGCCTCTCCCAATTAGAGACACTGGAGATCTGGGTATGTCCACTTCTTGAAGAAAATTGTAGGGAGGATAATGGATGTGAGTGGCCCAAGATTTCTCATATCCCAAAAATCACAACATCATTAGCGTACATGTTCTGGTAAGTTGGGATTTAATTTTCTCTTACTTTGTATGCAGGTAAAAAAATTTCAAATTAATAAAAACAATTATTAGACTTCCCTCTTCTAAAAAAATAAATGATTCTTTTTTTCCTCCTATTATAACCTATAAATCTGATAAAATTAATCAGCAGCCATCCAACATTTCAAAATCATCAACTCTATATACTTACATTCAAATTGGGGCATTCATATATATATATATATATATATATATATATATATATATATATATAATCTTGAACTCAATAATTTAAATTGTTATTAGACATTATTAACTGCTGAAATTGTTACTACACAATATGTGTGTTTAATGATAATTCATTAAAAGTTATAATTTATAATCTAGAATTCAATAATTTAAATTAGTATTAGACTTTTACTTAAACTCTCTCTCTTAAAATTAATTGCATAATAAGTTAAATCATAAATGTTAGTAAGAACATTTTTTTTTGGAAAATAGCTAAACTATTGTAGAGGTATTTTAGCAATTTCTTAGATAATTTTTTTTCTGCACTATTTTTCATCATATTGGAACTTGCTTTTTTTTTAATTGTATTCATTCAATTGAATAAGCTTCTTATACAACTAAAGTAACATTCAGCATAAATCTTAGTATTTTTATTATCAGTTACAAAGTCTATGTGCCACTCGTATTATTCCCCATTTTCTTTCTCTGTTCAATTGATATCTTTCCAAGGCTAACACCATGTTGCCTGTTTTTAACTTATCATAATGTGCAGGAGAAACATCGAAGACTAAAGAAGCCATGGAATGGTTATTTGAAGCTTATGCAGATTAGTGTTTGTCAAGCTGGATAGTGGATAAAAGCTTATGTATATTTGTCATAATGCTAGAAAATGGATGGAGCTGGCAGCTTATCTCGGAGATAAACCACCTTAATATAGATATGGATGCGTTTTTATGTGTATGCAATGTAGCTTCTATTAGTCCTCAAGGAGCGTAGTATGATGGTAAAGAGACTGTGATCTGCACAACAAGTTTCGAGTTTGAGTCAGGGTGTGGCTTGTGTGGGGTTTTACTCCTCTTTGTAAGAATTTGTGATAGTCAGGGTTTTACTCACTCATCTGGGTCCACAGAGTGTGTTTTTCGAGAGGTGAGGTTTTTTCAAATCAAAAAAAATGTAGCTTCTATTGTTTTCTTTTAGATTTTTTTTTTTGAAAAAAACATTTAGGAATTTAAGTTGTATGAAGCAATATATGTTGATAATATTTTTGGACATGAATAGAATTTCAAAGCTGAACTCTGTATATATGATCAAATGGAAGCCTCTGGCTTGTTTAGTCCAGCTGCTATCAAACGAGACAGGTTCTTGCTATCTAACCTTTTTTGGACAGACTTGCTCCCGCTCGCGAGTGCATTCAACACTAAGCCTTCATTCTGCATGTGAACTGGCTCAGGCCCCATCACTCTCATTTGATCTGTATCAATTTGGTGGATCAACATAATATTTTACTTTTTTTATAAAACAAAAATTTTCTAGTCATTTTAATAACTCTAAATTACCACTAACTAAATTTAAATTTTGCTAGAATATTATGCTTGGGACACTGCTTCAGTGGTTGTATGAATTAGTATTCATTCTCAATATGAGTGTTTGTGATAGCTAACAGATTGCATCTTAGATAGTGCCTTACCCACTTTTAGCAGTGTTCGCTCACCATTCTCATCAAACATCAAGTTGATTGGTGTTTATGTGCTGCCCATCCTGTCCAGATCTTGGAATTAAATATTTGATGTATAGCTGCTTATGGAAATATAAATTGGATCTTTAGAAAAGAATAATAAAATCCAATCATTTGCATAAGATACACTGCTACTCATCTTCAATAGACTTGACCTTGAGGAGAGTGATGCATAGGATTTTAGGCGCTTGAGATACAGCCTGTTTGTATCCATACTTCTCTTATATAAAGAGGAGGTTGAAAGTTAAATATTCGAAAACCCCTCCATCATAACTATCAAATTATAAACAAATAATGAATGTTTGGTGCATATCCGGCATGGGAAAGAGCTCAGGCGGCTATACATCTGGTGTAATTTGATCCTTACATTGGTATGGATTCATAGAAATATGCTTCACTATCTATCACAATATGCTTCACTAATGATAGGTATATAAAAATAAAGCTGCCTAATCTATAAACACTGCCAAAAAGTAACCCATTGGTCCGAAAGTAGGTATATTCACCTTAGTTACAGCGCCTCATGTACCACGTAGTGTTGGGAATGATGCAAAGATGCTTCACTAAGCAGAAACACAAGTGCTTTTGTAGAAATCTAAAAACAACAAAGTCAACAAACACTGTTTTATTCACAAATAACCGTTACTGTGCAGATCAATTTCTGGAATTGCTCAGAAATGAAGAACACTCAAGAACACTGCCTAGAATTTAAGAACAAGCAAGAACATGGTTTTGATTTCAAGGAGCAGAATCGAGGTAAGGTTACTGCCATCCCTTTTCTTTATTTATAGCAAAAATTGAAATGTTTACAAGAGTTATAGTTGATTACAACTTCTTCTTGTACTAGATAAGTCCTAGACTTCAAATTGCACCTAAGCTAAAAAAACATGATCAACATGATCTTAATTAGGAAAATGACCTACAGCTAATTCAATACTCAGCTAAACACTAAAAACTAGAATCAAACTAGGACTCAATACTTTAATCTTCATTCTGCTGCAGTCTTGATATCCATGATCTTCAACTGTTTTTTCTCTATTATTTGAACCATATTTGCATGCTTAATATATTCTTAGTTCATTTATGAAGATCGTTTTTTATCATGATTGATTTTAAAATTCTAGGCATGGGTATGGAAGATGGCAAGCTATTGTTGATGACAAGGACTTGAGGGTTCAAGAAATCATTTGTAAAGAGTTGAATCTTCCTTTTATAAGACTACCTGTCCTTGGACAAGCTGCTTCTCAAGCACAAAATGGTTCTACTTCTAACATGGATAGCACCCAGGCACAAGCAAATGGTACTGGAAATGATGTAGAAGCTGATGTTGCTCAAGGAACAACTGATGTTGCAAATCAAGCACCGTTATATCAAGATTCATCTATCTTATTTCATTTTAGAGATATGCAGAGACGACAGGTAGAGTTCATTAAGAAAAGAGTGCTTCTTTTGGAGAGAGGACTCTACGCAGAGTACCAGAAAGAATACTTTGTAAGTGATTATCATTTTCTTTATTGCCTGTGCTATTACTATTTTTGCATTTTCAGATAGCTTTAAATTCTAAAGAATAACATTTCTGATGCAAGCAATCATGAGGAAATCTAACTTAAGTTAAAAGAAAACCCAAGTTACAATCTAGAACATCTTAACTCTAATGAGAGTTCGATTTTGAGGACTCCTGGGCATGCCTTATGTACTGCTACCATTTATATTTAGGCGGTAGTTTTGTCTATAGAACTTGCAATGCTTAGGTACAGTATTAAAGACACGTGAAATCTTATTCCTTTTTTGTCACTTGCCTTTTCTTTCTGTGAATTTTGGCAGATTTGTGGAAGTTTATGGCTCAATCCATTCACTTATTCAATATCCTTGCACTCTTGTAATAGGACATTAGATATTCACTGTTCTGTAGCACATTGACGAGGACGAGCATATATTAAAGCAGAGTGTGTAGTCGGTGCTAGTAATGATAGAATACTTAAGTTGATTTTTTTTCTCAGGGTGGTGATATAAAAGCAAATGAGGTTACAAGTGAAGAGGCTGATTGTGAAACAATGGCGGTTGACAGATCAAGTTTAGGCTCCATGGAGATCAGTGCTCAATTGATTGACCAGTTGCCTCAAATGGAATCAATTTGTAAGTACATTGTTTCTTTATTAATTATAGCCTGCAGTTTATCAAATTAGGGGTTGCTGAAAAAAGAAATTGAGAGATATGTAAAGGGAATTCATTATTAATTACTATTACTATAGGATGGGGTGGCAAAACATTTGAATGATGATATATAAACATATTTTAGGAGACATAGGTTTATTAATTATCAAAACTTTTATGGATTATCAACATTCTCGCTCATGCAGCACCAGAAGAAATTTCAGCGGCTGCTAGTGATGACAATCCAGATAGATTGGCATTACCTCAGCTTTATAACAAGGTAAATCTTCTGATTTTTCATTTGGAACTCTCCTTGTAAGTTTCAATGGATGGGATTTTTATCTTGTATCAGATAGGAAACACAAGGGATGAAAATTGTACATACAACACACACATACAAGGTCCGGGTAGTGGATGAGCCAAAGGCATGTGAGGATTTAACACGATGTTTTCTCTTATTATCCTGGCAGATGTGTATGGTGGTGGAGCAAAACGTTCATGAATCAGCTCAGATATCCTTGACCGACCGCCCTGCAAGTCTCAAGTTGAGACAGGATCTTCAGCCATTGAAGACAATTCATGAACAGATAAATCAAATTCTCTCTCCTTCACAGCAGAAAACTCCTACTTCAGAACAGGCTACTCTTGGTTCAAGCAAACATGTCCAAGCTGAATCACAGAGAAAGGAGGCAGAATTTCATTCACCTTCTGACCAACTGAAGGAGAATGACGACAACGCTGCTGCTACCGAAGTTGTCGAGATGAAAGATGCAACAACATAGTCAAAATTGCAAGGAACCGTTGCAGTATTGAACGAAGAACTAGTTAAAGAAACAAGTCGATCTACTAGCGATTCTCCACCTTCTGCATACCTAGTTACTCCTCCAAAAGAACCAACTTGTTCATCAGGGACAGCTGAAAAGGATGTGGGAAAGGTCGATATGAAAAATGAAAATGACACCCAACACTGATGCTGTACCAAATGACACCACAGAGAAATCAGACTCAGGGTTGATCGTTTTAGATGATACATGCAAACGGAATACCTTTCCATGTTCCTTTTGGCTGCAACAAACTAGTTTTACAGGTTTTAGCAGAAAAAACTGACTCTAAAGTACTTTTAAACCATCCTTTACCAAATCTTGGCGAGCTTGAGATTTTGTTGACTAACCATGCAGCTCATTACAAACAGCTACATTTCAACTGCTTGTTAGAAGCCAGATTGTTAATTTGGTGGAATTGACTATACGGTGGTGCATTGAGTTGATTACAATTCCTGGTGATTTCCAAGAATTGAAATATTCTCTAAAGAAATTGATTATTGACGGTTGTAAATTGGGAGTTCTTCCAAGCGGATTACAATGTTGCGCATCTCTAGAAGAATTGATTATATGCAATTGGGGAGAGCTTATCCATATTAATGATTTACAAGAATTGTCTTCGCTTCAAAGATTATGCATTTATGGTTGTGATAAGCTCGTCAGTATTGATTGGCATGGTTTACAACAACTGCGTTCTCTTGTTGAATTACAAATCCATACGTGTGGGAGTTTGAGCGATTTCCCAGAGGAGGATTGCATAGGCAGCCTCACCCAACTAAAGGAATTAACAATCGGTGGTTTCTCAGGTGAGTTGGAGGCTTTTCCTGCAGGACTTTTAAAGTCAATCAACTTAAGTGGGTCCCTGAGGATAATTGGATGGAATAAATTGAAGAGTTTACCACATCAACTCCAACACCTCACTGCCCTCAAGACACTGGCTATATACGAATTCAAGGGAGATGAATTTGAGGAAGCTTTGCCAGAATGGTTGGCCAACCTTTCTTCCCTTCAACATCTTTATATTCTAGAATCTCAAGTATCTGCCAAGTTCAACAGCCATCCAATGCCTCTCCAAATTAGAGCATTTGATTATCTTGGGATGTCCATTTCTTGAAGAAAATTGTAGGGAGGATAATGGCTGTGAGTGGCCCAAGATTTCTCATATCCCATAAATCACAACATCATTAACGTTCATGTTCTGGTAAGTTGGGATTTATTTCTCTTACTTTGTATGCAGATTAAAAGTTTTCAAATTAATAAATACAATTATTAGACTTCTTAAAAAAAATGATTCTTTTTTTTCCTATTATAACCTATAAATCTGATAAAATTAATCAACAGCCATCCAACATTTCAAAATCATCAACTCTATATACTTACATTCAAATTGGGGCATTCATATATATATATATATATATATATAATCTTGAAATCAATAATTTAAATTGTTATCAGACATTATTAGCTACTGAAATTGTTACTACACAATATGTGTGTTTAATTATAATTCATTAAAAGTTATAATTTATAATCTAGAATTCAATAATTTAAATTAGTATTAGTGTTACAATTTGAAATATGATGTAATTTCAGTATATTCGATGATCATTCTTGTTACAATGAAGGCTAATTTATAGCCAAAGCTTAATACAAATATAGTAAATACAAGGTTGTCTTTCTTCTTACTTTATACAAACTCCCAATTTGGGAAATTGATAGATGTATTTTAGCACTCCCCCTCAAGTTGGAGCATAGATATTTATCATGCCCAACTTGTCAATTGTGTTGTAGAATGCTCTTCCAGAAACTGCCTTTGTGAGAATATCGGTCAGTTGATCTTCAGACCGAACAAACGGAAGTTGTATGATTTTCCTATCAAGATTTTCTTTAATGAAGTGTCTGTCAACTTCAACGTGTTTGGTACGATCATGTTGAACTGGATTATGAGCAATTTCGATAGCTGTTTTATTGTCACAATGTAGTTCCATAGATGTTTCATAGTAAATTCTCAGGTCTTGTAGTACCTGTTTAACCCATAGTAATTCACACACACCATGAGCCATACCTCGATATTTTGCTTCTGTACTTGACCTTGCAACTACTTTCTGTTTCTTACTTCTCCAAGTGACAAGGTTGCCTTCTACGAATGTAAAATATCCTGATGTTGATCTTCTATCAGTTTGATTTTCTTCCCAATCTGAGTCTGTATAGCCTTTAATATCTTGGACCTCTGTTTTTTAGAATAGAAGCCCTCTTCCTGGTGCACTTTTCAAATACTTCAAGATTCGATACATAACTTCCATATGTTCTTCTCCAGGTGAATGCATGAACTGACTTACCACACTTACTGCATAGGCAATATCTGGTCGAGTATGAGATAAGTATATTAGCTTTCCAACTAGCCGTTGATAACATCTTTTGTCCATCGCCTTCTGATCTTTTGTTTGTCCCAGTTTATGATTCATTTCCATAGGTGTATCTATTGGTTTGCATGCAAGCTTTCTAGTTTCTGTCAATAAATCTAACACATATTTTTGTTTTGATAAACAAACCCCTGTTTTTGACCTTGATACTTCAATGCCTAAGAAATACTTCAGTTGTCCGGGGTCTTTCATTTCAAATTTTGATGCCAGAAACTATTGTAGAGCCTTTCTTTCTTCTGGGTCGTCTCCTGTTAAAACCATATCATCCATATATACTATCAGTGTCTTTACCTTTCCTTCCTTGTATTTTATAAACAAAGTGTGATCTGAATTACTTTGCTTGTAATTGAATTCCTTCATTGTGGATGAGAATCTTCCGAACCATGCCCGGGGGGACTGCTTCAAGCCATATAATGCCTTTTTTAATTTGCATACTTTAGTTTCACCTAAGGACCTGATTTTAACTCCAAGTGGTAACTCCATGTAAACTTCTTCCTCAAGATCTCCGTTAAGGAAAGCGTTCTTGACATCGAATTGTTGTAAGGTCCAGTCTCGATTCACTACTATAGATATGAGAATTCGTATAGTGTTCATTTTTGCAACTGGGGCAAATGTTTCTTGGTAATCCACTCCATACTTCTACGTGTATCCCTTCGCGACTAACCTCGCTTTGTATCTATCAATACTCCCATTTGCCTTTAACTTCACTGTGAACACCCATTTACACTCAACTTTCTTCTTTCCTGTGGGTAGTTGACATAACTCCCATGTGTTATTCTTCTGCATTGCCTCCATTTCTTTATTCATTGCCTTGGTCCATTTTGAGTCTGCTAATGCATCCTGTATATTACTAGGAATAGAAACATTGAATAATTGATTAACAATAAATGCATATGATTCCGATAATATATGGGTAGAGATATAGTTGGTGATGGGGTATTTAGTTTTGTGTTTTGGATCAGGTTTATATTGTTTCTTCGGGACTCCCCGATTTAGTCTTTGTGGGTATCTATTGGTCACATTATTTTCTAAGACTGAGATTTCATTTATCTCATTAAGGATAGGGTTTAGGGTTACCTGAGGGGAGAGAGGAGAGACATTCTCGGTTGATTCTTCGGTTAATGGTGTAGGCGATGGTGATTCCAGAGACATAGGGGGGTCATTAATGAGATCATTCCTGTCTGTGCTGACTTCAATGTTATCCTCCCAAATTGGTCTCCTTTCCTCTGATTCAAATATATTTGCATTCTCTTCATTGTTACTCTCCCCTTGAAGAGAAGAACCAGGAACTCCCCCTGAATAATAGGGTTCAGATTCGTGAAATGATGCATCCAAGGTCACATGTAGTTTGCGATGATGAGGATCATAACACCGATATCCTTTTTGAAACTCTGAGTAACCGACAAAGACACACCGTTTTGCACACGGATCGAGTTTGCTTCGTAAAACTTTAGGAATGTGTACATATACTGTACACCCAAATACCTGAGGCTCCAAGTTTAGACAATGAGGAACCGAGAGAATAGATTCCATTTTTTGTTGAGGAGACTGGAAATTGATTGCACTGGATGGTGTTCGATTCATTACATATGCAGTGGATTTTACGGCCTCACCCCAGTAGTATTTTGGAAGGTTCATCCCAAATAGCGAAGCACGAACTATTTTCATAATTTGCATGTTCTTTCTTTCTGCTAAGCCATTTTGTTGAGGAGTATAAGTACAGGATGTCTGATGTCGAATTCCATGATGTTGTAGAAAATTACCTAGTGCCTGATTCATGTATTCCATACCATTATATGATTGGAGTGTACGAAAGTTCTTTTGGTATTGGCTCAGCGTCATATTCTGAAATTCTTGAAACGTCATACTTACTTCATGTTTATTTCGGAGGAGAGATATACAGGTCATCCGAGTGCACTCATCAATAAATGTCACAAAGTATCGTGCAGTAGAAAAAGAGGAGACCTTTGCAGGACCCCAAACATCAGAATGAATAACTGCAAATGGTTCTACACTTTTATTCAAACTTGGCAAATAGAAAATACGGTGGCTTTTAGCCAGTTCACAGATATCACACTGAAAATCCAAAATACTTAAATTTAAAAATAATTACGGTTGTAGTTTCTTAAGGTACCCAAAAGAAAGATGTTTGAGTCTTCGATGCCATTACCAAATGAGAGCCTGAGCTTGATCCGCACTTTTGATCTGATGTGCATGACCCAGTTTCAGCCCCTCTTGTCTCGTTAATTCCAAGTAATATAGGTTGCCCCGTCTAACACCATAACCAAGAATCTTTTGGGTCAGAATGTCCTGAAAAACACAGAATAGAGGCCAAAAAGTTACCGTGCACTCAAGGGTAGTCGTGATTTGACTAACCGACAGGAGGTTAGACTCAAAGGATGGAACGATAAGAACAGTATCTAGTGTAATAGTGTCAGTTAAAACAAGGGATCCTTCCCCCGTAATAGGGGAGGAACTACCATTAGCAGTGTATATATCTATATGTAATGAGGGTTTATGATAGTTTAAATTATCAAAATCTTTCGTCATATGATGAGATGCACCTGTATCAATAATCCAAGTACTATTTTTTGTACTAATAGAGTGTGCAAAATCATTTTTGATGATACCTGGATGGGCCACATGTGCTGTGGTTTATGCCAGATCTGCGTCCGTCAGATGGACCGGAGTTTTTCGGATATTTTTCCGAGGTTTTTTCATAAAATCCCACCATTCCAGGTAGCCAATAATTTCATAACATCGTTGTTTTGAATGTCCCATTTCACCGCAATGAGAACACATCAGTCCACCAAAATTTTTGTATTTTTGGTCAGCCCACCCCCGGTCAGCTTTAAAAATCACATTGTGACCTAATTTTTCCCCTCTTTCATCTCGCGCCGCCCCCCTTTCTACTCTCCCTCCCGAGCTCACCAATCGGCCGATGGTGCCTTGTCACCATCGCCGATCGCTCAAGGTACCTCAGGTGGCTGCCATTTCCTGCATTCCCATCCATAATCACCTTTTGGGAGTGTTCTCTCGGGACACAAGCATAAGCTCCCTCAAGGTCAAGCTGCGGGTCCTTTCAAAGGATCTCGTCGTGAATGTGCTCGAAGCCCGGGTCAAACCCACTGAGGAATATGTGGACCCTGAGCTGCGCCATGGCTGAGTGGTGGTGAAGGACCCCATCGACGGTGTTGGCCTGAGATGCAGTCCGATCATCGATCTCTTGAAAGATCACCACTAACTCAATGTAATAGGTGGCCAACGGACGTCCATTTTGACGTGTGTTGAACAATCTCTGGTTCAATTTAAAGATGCACGTGGGATCGGCTCCGTCATAGAACGTTCTCCTGATGGCATCCCAGATTTCCTTGTCTGTCAGGAGACGAATAAATCACTGCATGAGGGATGGGGTCATGGAGTCAATTAACCAACATTTGACCCGATGATTCTCGGTCACCCAAGATTCCAGTCGTGGGTCACCTTGTTCAGGCTTCTTGGTGTCTCCGGTAAGGTACCCTAACTTATTTCGAGCTCCAATTCGCATTTCCAGAAGTTGTGACCATAACCCAAAATTGTTTTTGTTCGGGATAATGTTTGTTGTGAATGCCGAGTTATCTGGAGGAGCAACAATTTGTGGTGGTGGGTTTGAGGTCAGTGTTGTAAAATTAGATGCATTAAACGGAATTTCATATCATATCTAAACATCTAATCGTAGAATCTTCAAGCATAATTGATAGATCAAAGTTGTTCATGGAAAATACCTGTTGATGCGTGAACCGAGTCAGATATGGTGGTATCTAAAAGGATGAGAGCCCCACGTGTTGCTCCTCTATTTAGTCCACACGAGCCCGAATAGATCTCTTGCCTTCGACTGCTAGGACGAATGGACAAAAGGGAGCAATCAAAATTGCCTTGGTTGAAAAAAGAAAAATGGTGGTCTCTCCTTGCACCACTCACGATTTTGAGAGCAGCCAAGAAAATAAAAAGAAACCTATATTATTCATAACTTCTTTCATTTCTTTTATTAGTCTTTCCTTATACGTTACATGGAAAGATTTTCTCTCATAACATGATTTTCAAAAAATCATTTATTCATTCCATCTTCAATGATGGAGACGTTTTTCCTTTTATGGCACATTAATATATAGAAAGTGTCATTTCCTTTTCCAACGTATGGTTTTAAGAGCAATAAATAGAAATAAAGACTTTGTCCTTTTATCAAATAAAAGGTTGTATGAATAACTCCATAATTAATCATATCTAATATGAATAAATAATATTTATTTTATTTCAGAAATAAATAATATTCTTTATTATTAGTAATATCTAATATGTATTAATAATTAACCATTTTTCTTTCGTTGGTCTATTCTGTAATCTCTAAGTGTGTGACCTCATAGGACTCAATTATAATAGCTATAGGTTTAACCCTATTAATCGTAGTTGGCTTCTAGCAAAGCACTACGACTCCCAAAATAATCAGATTAAATTATCTCCGTTAATTGTCCTATTCAAGTTTAGTCATTGCACATTAATTTAAAGGACACAATTCCTTCAATCTCCCACTTGTCCTTAAACAAGTGTGCAATATAAGATACCTTTGTCTCTTAATGTCTTATTTGATGATATGGTGACATTCATATCTATTATCAAATATGTTTCTTGAACTCTGAGTTTGAACTGTCAATTAAATGGATGATTTCAAATAATCCATCCGAGCATGGCCATGCATTTTCAGTTCTCGCTCTTCAAATGGCCGAGACACCATTCCTGTTCAATGCATCACAGTATGCACGAAGCAGGAGGACTTCTCCAATCTTGTATGACTATGGCTCCCACTCAACTTTTGGCAATCCCAACTATTGCCTTTATAACTCTCTTTTACGAAAAGCGTTTAACAGTGTCAAAGAGATACCAATCATTAAGTGAGACCACAACATACTCATGTCTGAGGAATCTACTAATCATGGTTTAATTTAAGACTCTACTATCTCTTTTGGAGAGTCTTAAGGTGGGTCAGTCCTACATGTATCATCCATACACATATATGTAATTGACTAGACATCTCCATGTCCCTATAGCCCATGAAACCTGGTGCTATCAATCAACTTACAATATAGTAGCTTATAAAATCATCTATGTCCATTTGATGATTTCAAACCATAGACATTTAATAATTCAAAACTTCATTTCACTTAATGGGGTTTCATTCACCAGAACACTTAAGGTGATCCCATTTGTTAATAATGAATTATTTGGACATATTATTCAATATCGATCAAAACAATATATAAATAAGGATGAAATATCATATATCATAAAATCATCAAGTCAAACATAAAACTAGTGTCCAACACTCATAAAATATAATGTAATATAAAATCAACACTCAAAGCCATTCTTCAATGTGCTTAAGACCCTTAGCCCTAGTGTGACTCTCATGCTTGGGCCTAGGCATAGGTTTGGTCAATGGATCTGCAATGTTGTCATCAGTATGCACCTTACACATCCTAATGTCACCCATAGTGATGATGCGACGAATAAGGTGATACTTCCTCATAACGTGTCTGGATTTGGAGCTCGAACTCGGTTCCTTTGCCTGGGCTATGGCACCATTGTTGTCACAATAGATGTCGATAGGCACTGATATGCTAGGAACAACACTGAGTTCATCTAGGAACTTCCTTATCCAAACGGCCTCCTTTGCTGCTTCACTAGCAGCAATGTACTCAGCCTCTGTTGTAGAATCTGCTATTGTATCCTGCTTGGAGCTCTTCCAGCTCACAGCTCCTTCGTTAAGGATGAAGACATAACCAGATTGAGACTCAAAGCCATCTCGATCAGTCTGAAAGCTTGCATCAGTATAGCCTTGTACGATCAATTTTTCATCTCCCCCATATACTAAGAAATCATCCTTAGTCCTTCTTAAGTACTTCAGGATATTCTTAGCTACACTCCAGTGTGCTTCTCCAAGATTTGATTGGTATCTGCTACACATGCTCAAAGCATATGCAACATCCGGACGAGTACATACCATGGCATACATGATAGATCCTATAGCAGAAGCATATGGGACCTGTTTCATCTTCTCAAGCTCAACAGGTGTTTTAGGACACTGTTTCTTGCTGAGATATATACCATGTTGTATGGGTAAAAATCCCTTCTTGGAATCCTGCATCTTGAATCTATTAAGAATCTTATCAATATAAGTTCCTTGACTTAATCCAAGAAGCCTCTTAAATCTATCTCTATAGATCTTAATTCCAAGTATGTACTCAGCCTTTCCTAAGTCTTTCATAGAGAAACATTTCTTCAGACATTCTTTTACGGACTCTAGCATCGGAATGTCATTCCCAATAAGTAGTATGTCATCTACATACAAGACTAAGAAGGCTACCTTACTCCCACTAAACTTCTTGTAAACACAAGGATCCTCTTCACATCTAATGAAATCAAATTCTTTGATCTTTTCATCAAATCGAAAGTTACAACTCCTGGATGCTTGCTTAAGTCCATAAATGGACTTCTTAAGCTTGCATACCTTCCCAACTTCATTTGGATCTTCAAAACCTTCAGGTTGTGTCATATACATATCCTCTTCCAAAAGACCATTTAGAAAAGCGGTTTTGACATCCATTTGTCATATTTCATAGTCATAATATGCGACAATAGCTAGGATTATCCTAATGGATCTAATCATGACAACTGGTGAAAATGTCTCGTCATAGTCTATACCATGAATCTGTCTAAAACCTTTGGCAACTAGTCTTGCCTTGTACACGGATATATTTCCATCCGTGTCAGTTTTGAGTTTGAAAATCCATTTGCTTCCTATGGGTTTTACTCCATTTGGCAAATCTATCAAGTCCCATACTTGATTTTCAAACATCGAATCCATTTCGGACCTCATGGCCTCAAGCCATTTTTTGGAGTCTGGACCCGTCACTGCTTGCTTATAGGTAGAAGGCTCACTAAGTTCTAGCATAAGAACATCAAGGCTTTCGTTCAAGATGAAATCATCATAACGTCTTGGTTGTACCCTTGGCCTTTCCGATCTACGAGTGGGTTCAACTTGTTCAACAACTGGATCCGGAACATGATTCATAACTGTTTGTAGATCCTCTTGTTCCGGCTCTTGGATGATCTGAGGCCCTAGGCCTTCAAAGGTAATCATCTCATCATCGACATCATCCATGTCTTCTTGTTGTTGAGTTTGTTGCTCTTCATCATCTTGAACTATTTCAAGATGAATATTTCTCCCACTTGACTTGTTGGAAAAGAACTCTCTTTCCAAAAAGACACTATCCCTTGCAACAAACACCTTTTGCTGAGTTGGATTGTAGAAGTAATATCCGAAACTTCCTTTTGGATACCCTATAAAATAACATTTATCTGATTTTGGGGCAAGCTTCTCTGTTTGTAAACGTTTTACATAAGCTTCACATCCCCATATTTTCAGAAAAGACAACTTTGGAACCTTTCCAGTCCATATCTCATATGGGGTTTTGTCTACAGTTCTTGACGGAGTCCTGTTTAATGTAAGTACAGCGGTAGTGAGGGCATATCCCCAGAAGGATAACGGAAGATCGGCAAAACTCATCATTGATCGGACCATGTCTAACAGAGTCCTGTTTCTCCTTTCAGACACACCATTCAATTGTGGTGTTCCTGGGGTAGACAACTGTGTTACTATCCCACAGTTCTTCAAATGATGATCAAATTCATGGCTCAAGTATTCACCACCACGATCAGATCGAAGTGCTTTTATTTTCTTGCCACTTTGAGTCTCTACTTCATTTTGAAATTCTTTGAACTTTTCAAAAGACTCCGATTTATATGACATAAGGTAAACATACTCATATCTACTCATGTCATCAGTAAATGTGATGAAGTATCTATAGCCACCTCTAGATTTTGTGCTCATTGGCCCGCATACATCAGTATGTACTACGCCCAGTAGTTCAGTAGCCCTTTCAAACGTTCCTTTGAAAGGTGACCTTGTCATCTTGCCCATCAGACATGATTCACATGTATCAATGGATTCATAATCCATGTCTTTTAGAAGTCCATCTTTGTGGAGCTTCTTCATGCGATTCACACTAATGTGATCTAATCGACAATGCCATAGGTAGGCCTCACTCAAACTTTTTAACTTTTGCCTTTTGTTATTTATGTTATATAATTCTGATTTGAGATCTAATACAAAGAGTCCATTACTCACTCGAGCAGTTGCATAGAAAATATCATTCTTAAAAATAGAAATACATCCATTTTTACTGCTAAATTCAAAATTTTCATGATCCAATACAGCATAGGAAATAAGGTTTTTAGTAATGCAAGGAACATAATAACAATTATTCAATTCTAATACTAAACCAGAAGGTAAAGATAAACTTAAATCTCCGATGGAGAGTGCAACAACACTTGCTCCATTTCCAACGCACAGGTTTATCTCCCCTTTCCTTACTTGTCTCCTATTTCTTAGTCCCTGCACATATGAAGTAATGTGAGCACCACATGCAGTATCTAATACCCAAGTGGTACCATTATCTAATGTGAGAACATTGGTTATCATAATCTCAATAACATAAATACCTGAAGTGGAACTCACAATCCCGTTCCTCTTGTCTTCCAAGTACTTGGGACAGTTTCTTTTCCAGTGTCCTTTGGCTTTGCAGTAAAAACAATCATGATCAGCAACCACCTTTGGCTTCTCACCATTCTTGGGTTTTGCAACTTGCTTGCTTTTCCTTTGGTAATTGCTCTTACTTTTAGCCACCCTCTTAAATCCCTTCCCATTGTTGACATTCAGAACTTCCTTCTTCTTGTCACCAATTATATTGCCCTCAGCATTTTTAAGCATGCTATGAAGCTCATTCAGATCATGCTTCAGACCATTCATATGATATTGCATTCTGAATGGTGCAAAACCATCATGCAAGGATCTAAGAACAATATCAGTGGCCAACTCTTGGTCATATGGGGTCCACAGATTTTCCATCCTCTTGAAAAGCCCAGTTAGTTTAATCACATGAGGACTTACTGGTTTTCCCTTCACAAGATGGCTATCAAGTATAGTCTTGTGAGTCTCATATCGCTCTATCCTTGCCTGATCCTGAAACAATGTTTTTAGTTCAGTTATGATAGAATAAGCATCAGAATGCTCAAACCTCTTGTTGTAACCCAATTTTGGGTCATGCCCCAAAACTATCAGAAAATAAGAAAAAAATAATAATAAAATGGGGGATGGTGTCGGTAAAAGATCAAGTTAAAATTTTGAACATTTTTGAAAAAATCGATTGTACCCTTTTTGTGCCCAGAAATGAAAAAACGTGGATCCAAAGCTAAAGTAATTTATTATGAGATAAATCCGCGTATAAATTAAGCTTGACGACTTAATTATACTTTAAATGGATCAAATTAATTTTATTAAAGGCTTAGTCAATAAGAAATCAAGTGCTTAAATTTAATTCGGGCTCAATTGATTATATTTGAATTTTCGTTGATCAATTTGAATTTTTTCAAGCCAATTAAGCGAAATCGGGGACCTAATTGAACAAATTAAGAGTTTTACGGTCGAGTGGGGAACTAATTTGCACAGATAAAAATCAAGGACCAAAGTAAAAGGTGCGCAAGGTTTAAAGTTAATTTTGAATTTTTCACAAGGGCACAATTGCACAAGATCATAAATGTAAGTTCAATTAAGGGTGCAATTAGAGGAGTAATAAATTGAGGGACCAAACTGTACTTTACACTCAAAAACAACAAAAATTGAGCCACTCAAAAACCCCACTTTGAAGACAAAACTATCAACCATCCACATGAGATTTTGGAGTTAAAAGACAAAGACATTGAGCTACCCATTTTTCTTGAGCCATGAAAAACCCATGTTTTGAGAAAAAAAACATATCGTTTGTTTTATACCTGTCGCATATAAAGAAAAAAGGAGGGATTTTGAGGACAAAAAGAAAAGGAGAAAGATTTCTGGAAACTTTCGTTTGGAGACCCCGGGGATCCTTTGGGCATTCGGTTTTCAAAATTTGTTTCGTTCTTTTCTTCTTAGTGCCCGTTTTGGCTGATTTTTGGGGGCTTCATTTTGGCGGTTTTCTTCTTGGCTTGATCTGGACTCCCACTCGGTCGGTTCTCTCTCTCACGGCAACCAGGGACTTCTCCCTCTTGCTCTCGGCAAGTTTCCCTCTCGGCCTCACAAGAACCGCATAACCTCCTCTCCTTCACGCTCTCGACCTCTGCTGTCACTCCCTCTTGTTCGGCTCGGTCTGCCCTCTCCCTCTCACTGAAACCAGAGACCCCTCCCTCTCTCTCGGCTCAGTTTCTCCCTCTTCTAAAAACAAGCAAACAGACCGGCGTTCTTTCTCTCTCCCTCTCGTCACAGCTCCGGCATCATCTTCAACCATCGAGCATCACCTTGTCATCGTCAGAATCCTTCGTTCCACGTCAGCTTCTCAGTCTCCTTCTCAGGCGAAGGCAACACCGAACAACCTGTCACAGCAGTGCACACCCGATGACTTCCAGGCCATTTTCCGGCGAGCTCAGGCCACCATTTCCGACGAGACAACGACCAGAAGAATCACCACAACATCCTCTGCAACCAGGTACCAACCGTCTCCCTTTTCTTCATACTTGAAAAATCGCCATTTATACTGTGGATTATCTTCTCTGCATGCGGGAGGAAGATTGATTTTATTTTACGGGTCGGGTTGGGCACAAACCCGACCTGCACTGTTAGATCATCGGGCCACGGCCTGCACTCCATGAAAGGTCGGTCGCCACCACTGAAGCTTAGCTAGGTCGGCGACTCAGACTAATTAAGGGTGAATGGCGATCCACTTCACCCCAAAAATATATATATATAATAATAATAATATAATAATAATATAATAAAAAAAATATATATAAAAAAATATAAAAAAAAATATATTTCTTTTATACAAAAAATCTAAAAAAATGTGTTATTTTTCTTGCATAAGGCCAATACACTACCATATTTTAAAAATTGTTTGTTTTGAAAATGATACATATTATCTTGGTTTTTGAAGAAAAAATGAGTTTTAGCATGGATTTTGCTAAAGGAAAAATCATTTATTGCATTTTGAGATTTTACAACATGTATGTAAAATCCAAAGGGTATTGGCCAATATTCAAAAAAATATAAAAAAACTTTTCGGTGATTCATCTTATTTTTTTGAGTTTGGATAAATTCTATCCAAAATATTCGGTGTAAATGATATATCGTTAACATGTAAATATTTTTTTATATATTTTGGCAATTATAAGACAAACAAAAACATCAAGCAGCTTACCTTAGGTAGGGCGTACTAGGGGTGCTAAAACCTTCCCTTTACGTAACCAGTCCCTTACCCTAGAATCTCTGAAAGACCAGTCATAGGTTTCCTAGTAACCATAATACTAGGTGGCGACTCCCTTTGTTAAAAAAAAAATAAATAATCCCCCCGACACATAATAATCTCCCCCGCTCATGGGGACCAGTTGCCACGACGCCGCTCGCCAGCCATTTTTGGGGGTGCGACACCTCTTTTGCAAATCAGGCTCCATTGCAGCAAGCATGAGGCAAGTTACAGGTAATACCTCAGACTTTACCCGAGTTGTTGTTGCCTTTTCCTCATCTGATGAGGTATTGGTCACAGTAGGGACAGGGGTAGCTAGGACGTCCTCACGTCCCTCGGACCTGAGAATAATTCTCAGATTCCTTTCCCAATCAAGGAAGTTCGTTCCATTCAGCTTGTTTTTCTCAACAATTGAGCGTAGAGAGAATTTCAAATTATCGTTCGACATAATCTACAAAATATAAATGACATACAAATCAGTTTATGTTTGATATTGCAAATACTTATAATTTAAACAATTTAAAATAAGTAAATGCACATTTTATTCAAGTTGTTATTGTCCCTTATGAATAAAATGATTCCAAGATCCCATCATAGACAAGCCCCAACGTACTTTTGCACTGCCTTAGTTCTTGTGTATGCAAGGTAAGTAACAATTACTAATTATAACTTATTATAATTCTTGGTTGATGATTCACATCCAATGTAGGATTCATCCCCATGCCTCAAGATCCAAAACTTTGCCTTTTGGTCTCCTGTTGCGTACAATCGTATCAAGATTTATGAACCCCCGTATAGATTCACCCTCACGAGCCTGAGATTGAGGTAGGACACCCTCGCTTTTGCGAAACCCATCCAACCAAAACCATAAACTTCATGGGTTATGACACGGAAAGGCATTGCCCCAATTTTCTGTAGGAACTTAAGTTTTGATTATCTTTTATTTTATAAGTGAAAAATGGCATAAATAAAGACAATGCAAAATAAATAAATAAAGCATAAAAAATATGCAATAAAAAATGATCCTAGTATGGCCCCCCAAAAAAAAATTAAAGATCTAATTTTCTTTTGTCTCCATCCTTGTACCCTTCATGAATCTCCATCCTTGAACTTCATGGACTTTCTCTTCTTTGTATTACAAAATTATTTACAATAATCTAATTATTAAAATAAATTACAAAAATATAACGATACGCAGATCGTATTTCTGGGCCATACTAGTCACCTTATGCATGCAGTATAGCATAATATAAAACAAGCATAAAATAAATAAATAAAAATTCTTAATTTAAAATTAAATCCTTACATGGTATTAATCATTATTAATCATAAAATGCAATTATTAGATAAAATTGTATGAAAATATATATATATATATATATATATATATATATATATATATATATATATATATATATGGGATTTCCTAACTTTTAGGAAACAATAAAATAAACCATATAATATTGACTCCCTTGGGGTTTGTCTGCACATTTTAAACTTGGAGGAAACAAAACAATTTTGCTTTCTTTTTAATTAAAATCGTAAAGGCATTTTATTATTAAGGAGAGGAGATCAAAAGCAAAAGTCACGTACTATATGTTTTGTGTATCTCCCTCCTATAATTCCATATTATATTCATAAAATTCCATGGGCCAATCAAAATCTTCATTTTAATTTTACATTTTATCCATATAAAATTCACCAATTTAAATCAAGATCCACATCAAATTAACAATTAATTCATTGATCCTATCAATTTATGCAAGATAGCTCTGATACCATTGTTGTAAAATTAGATGCATTAAGCGGAATTTCATATCATATCTAAACATCTAATCGTAGAATCTTCAAGCATAATTGATAGATCAAAGTTGTTCATGGAAAATACCTGTTGATGCGTGAACCGAGTCAGATATGGTGGTATCTAAAAGGATGAGAGCCCCACGTGTTGCTCCTCTATTTAGTCCACACGAGCCCGAATAGATCTCTTGCCTTCGACTGCTAGGACGAATGGACAAAAGGGAGCAATCAAAATTGCCTTGGTTGAAAAAAGAAAAATGGTGGTCTCTCCTTGCACCACTCACGATTTTAAGAGCAGCCAAGAAATAAAAAGAAAACCTATATCATTCATAACTTCTTTCATTTCTTTTATTAGCCTTTCCTTATACGTTACATGGAAAGATTTTCTCTCATAACATGATTTTCAAAAAATCATTTATTTATTCCATCTTCAATGATGGAGACGTTTTTCCTTTTATGGCACATTAATATATAGAAAGTGTCATTTCCTTTTCCAACGTATGGTTTTAAGAGCAATAAATAGAAATAAAGACTTTGTCCTTTTATCAAATAAAAGGTTGTATGAATAACTCCATAATTAATCATATCTAATATGAATAAATAATATTTATTTTATTTCAGAAATAAATAATATTCTTTATTATTAATAATATCTAATATGTATTAATAATTAACCATTTTTCTTTCGTTGGTCTATTCTGTAATCTCTAAGTGTGTGACCTCATAGGACTCAATTATAATAGCTATAGGTTTAACCCTATTAATCGTAGTTGGCTTCTAGCAAAGCACTACGACTCCCAAAATAATCAGATTAAATTATCTCCGTTAATTGTCCTATCCAAGTTTAGTCATTGCACATTAATTTAAAGGACACAATTCCTTCATTCAGTGGGTTGATTGGGTTAATTTCCATTTCTACGGGTTTCTTTGTGCTGTGATGTTTCTGGATTGAATTGGGAATGGTATGAATGTGTGTGTTGTGTTGAGGTTTAGGGTACTTAAAATCTGGGTTTCTGCTTGAGTTGCTAGGATAATCTGAACAGTAGAAGTTCTGGGTTTTGAATTTCGGGTTTTCAAAGAAAATTTGATTCGAAACACAAAGTCAAATTGAGGGGGAAAAAGTCGTAGAGAAATTCAGAGTAGCTCTGATACCATGTTACAATTCAAAATATGATGTAATTTCAGTATATTCGATGATCATTCTTGTTACAATGAAGGCTAATTTATAGCCAAAGCTTAATACAAATATAGTAAATACAAGGTTGTCTTTCTTCTTACTTTATACAAACTCCCAATTTGGGAAATTGATAGCTGTATTTTAACAATTAGACTTTTACTTCAACTCTCTCTCTATTAAAAAAGCAAAAAAAAATTGCATAATAAGTTAAATCATAAATGGCAATTAAGAACATTTTTTTTGGAAAGTAGTTAAACTACTGTAGAGGTATTTTAGCAATTTCCGTGATGTATATGATGAACTGAGATGATAACCCTTAAGCTTTTTATTATAATAAATTTTTTTTAATCATATCAACAAAACACCGTTTTCCACGCACCTCTCCTCGCATCTGCGGGGAGGCTATCTCATCGTGGTGACAATGATCAATAAATTTATTAGTTGATGTTATGAATCAAGTTCAAAATATAATGAGATATATAAAATGAAAGTCATGGTGCTGTGTATTCTTGATTGATATATGGCTAGGAAGTTAGCTAAAAATAAAATATATTTATTTCAAAAGTTTCGGACCACACTTGTCTCTTTTCATCAAATCATCAGGTCATGGATACTAAAAACCTTTGGACAACGTTTTCTATTAGATTTTTAAAATAAAAAAAACATTTAGGAATTTAAGTTTTATGAAGCAATATATGTTGATAACCTTTGGACAACGTTTTAAGAAAGAATTGCAGAGGGTCTTCTTTCACAATAGCAGTACAATAAAAGAAGTGAGACTGAATGTTTGATATCGTTATTGCTTGATTTCCTGCATTTATTCCTTGGAGTGGATGGTCGGTTTTTGAAACTTCAAAATATAATTTTTACTTTATTATCACAGATAAAATAGATTTGCAGTATAATTATGAAAACCTGATTTTATTATAACAACTAATAAATTTATAGTTGATTGTATGTAAAAACCAGTGAACCTTAGAGAAATTTAATTTAATTTTTCTACAAGAAATTGAAATAATTTGTAGGCCCTTGTGGTTTTCTTCTATGGCCAAACAAGATAGTTTATGTTTGTCGGTGCGAACTAATTTTCATCAATTGGCCTTGGAATAACTCATAATTTCCTTTGGGAGGTTATTCGAACTCATGCTAAGAGAGGAGATGTAGGGTTAATTTTAAAACTTTCATATTTTTACCTTTACCTTTAGTTCTTCTGGGCCCATGAACAGTGCATTTTCCCAGCTCTAAACCAAGTTCTTGGGAATGCTATGAGATTGCAATGCTCTGCTTAATCAACTAGGTAAAAACAAATTACTCTGCCGAATTTGAGAAGGACAAAACAACTGCAATTAACATACAGTTCCAAGTGGCATGCATGGATAAATTGAGTATCAATTACACCAGGAATAACTCATCTGCTTGAAAGCACAATGCTTCTGCAGATCATTCTCTCTAGAGGCCTTGGCAGCTTAAATCTCTATATGCATGTCACCACCACATCCAAATTCTCCTTGTTCCTGCTAGAAATATCTTTTCTGGAAAAATAATACTCGCCAAGATTATCCAAAACACACACAGAGACAGATACTCACCCAGACTATTCTCCTAACCAAGAATGGTTGGCTGCGTAGAACATGAAAAACATAGTAAACCAAGAGATTCAAAGTTGAAGTGATAAGAAACTCATTCAAGACAGAAACAAGAACTGGCATCAGTTTGTATTGTGCAGTGTTCTATTGGGAACACCATCTTTAAACCATGCAACAGTTGAAACATATATTTTATAGTCAGGAAATAATTAACAAGTTCATAAATCCTAACGCATTTTCTGGGGTATATCTGGTTAAGCGAGAGCCAATTGATAATTGAGGGAAAAGAAACTTCGTTAGCCTAGGAGATTCTCTTCTTGTTCAATGGAAAAGGCTCAGAACCTCATGCAAATATAAAACAGGAAAAGCAAAGTCATCTCTACAGGAATGCACAGGGACATGGAGACTTGCCTGATTGACCATCACGCTCACCAAATCTTCCAAGGAGCCAAAATTATTCAAAACAGAACCGTCCTGTGGCTTCTCTTGGCTTGGAAAATACACATCTCTTGACCTCACTAATGTTTCCATGGCTGAACACTCAACCTCATTATGCTTCATCAATGAGGTATCAACAAAATTTGACAGTCCAGTTGAACTGAAGCTTGCAGTGTTTTTGGCTTACTGATGACAGGTAGGTCCATCTCAAGCCCCACGAGCTCAAGCAATTTAAAACCATCCATGTCTGGCATATGGACATCACTGATAACCAGATCAAACTTGTTCTTGTTTTCTCTCAGCATCCTCAATGCCGTGGTTGCCTGACTCGTCGTAGTAACTGCAGAATCCACAGCCCATTTATTGAGCAAGTCCAGCATGTGAAAAATTCCACAAGCATGCCAGAAAGATTCAGAATAAACCAAAACTCAGAAAATCAATGACAAATTTAGATTTATTTAGAAAAGATTCGGAAGTAAGTCATGCCAATAAATCATAAGATTTAACTTGAATACAGAACAATTTATATAAATCTACTCCAAAGAGCTAATAACCCAGTACTACACGTGCAATCAATTTAGAAGATCCAACAGTTCCAGTTATTATAACACGTGGTAGCTAAAACCATAGAATGCTATGAGAACAGTAAAGATTCAAATGAGTAAACAATAACCTTTATAATCTTGTCAAAGTAGACACATGTCTAGGTGGCTATCTCACGAAAGTATCAAACTGAGACAAAGCAAGCAAGGAACATAGATTTCTACTTTACGCGAGACGCCAATAGTAGAACAAGAGACTTAATTTAACTCAACAAGATTTCATAATTACAAAAACTCACTACATAAAACAGTGAAATGAACAGAGAAAATAAAAGACAAAGATTATCAATCCAATGGCATATAAATATTCATAATTTACACAACTAACTACATAAATCTGACAAAGAACTAAAACGTTAAACCTTAACAAAAAAACATGAAAACCAAAACCCATGTCGAAAAACACATGAACAAATCAAAGAAACAATAAAAGAGAGAGATGATCAACATTCTCTCTCATGCAGCATCAGAAGAAATTTCAGCGGCTGCTTGTGATGACAATCCTGATAGATTGGCATTACCTCAGCTTTATAACAAGGTAAATCTTCTGATTTTTCATTTGGAACTTTCCTTGTAAGTTTCAATGGATGGGATCTTTATCTTGTATCAGATAGGAAACACTTGTGATGAAATTTGGACATAAAAAACACACATACAAGGGCCGGGTAGTGGATGAGCCAAAGTCATGTGAGGATTTAACACGATGTTTTCTCTTATAATCCTGGCAGATGTGTATGGTGGCGGATCAAAACGTTCATGAATCAGTTCAGATATCCTTGACCAACCAGCCTGCAAGTCTCAAGTTGAGACAGCATCTTCAGCCATTAAAGACAATTCATGAACAGATAAATCAAATTCTCTCTCCTTCACAGCAGAAAACTCCTACTTCAGAACAGGCTACTCTTGGTTCAAGCAAACATGTCCAAGCTGAATCGCAGAGCGAGGCAGAATTTCATTCACCTTCTGACCAACTGAAGGAGAATGACGACAATGTTGCTGCTATCGAAGATGTCGAGATGAAAGATGCAACAACCGAGCCAAAATTGCAAGGAACCGTTGCAGTATTGAACGAAGAACTAGTTAAAGAAACAAGTCAATCTACTAGCGATTCTCCACCTTCTTCACACCCAGTTACTCCTCCAAAAGAACCAACTTGTTCATAAGGGACAGCTGAAAAGGATGTGGGAAAGGTCGATATGAATAATGAAAATGACACCCAACACTGATGCTGTACCAAATGAAACCACAGAGAAATCAGACTCAGGGATGATCGTTTTAGATGATACATACAAATGGAATACATTTTCATGTTCCTTTTAGCTGCAACAAACTAGCTTTACAGGCTTTAGCAGAAAAAACTGTGACTCTAAAGTACTTTTAAACCATCATTTACCAAATTTTGGCGAGCTTGAGATTTTGTTGACTAACCAAAATTTCAACTGCCTGCTAGAAGCTAGATTGTTAATTTAATATCATTTTATTAATGCCAACACTTCTTCCCTACAGCTTTAACTCGCTCAAAGGTGATGTAAGGTAATGCTGTTTCATCCTTGGGGCTTTGAAGCAGCTGTTACTGACATTTTCCTTTCTTTCCACCTTCAGGCCGGTTGAAACCTCGGAGCAGGGCAAGGTGCATGGCTCCAATCGGACTTCTCCCAGCAAGTTTAGTTCCAATCTTGAATGGAGAGCAGCTTTTCTACTAAAGCAGTCAATGCTAACCTTTTTGTTTTCCTCCAAATATACTAGGAAGAAAGAATTGCAGAGGGTCTTGTTTCACAATAACAGTACAGGAAAAGAAGTGAGACTGAATGTTTGATGTCCTTATTTCTTGATTTCCTGCATTTATTCCTTGGAGTGGATCGTAGGTTTTTGAATCTTCAAAATATAATTTTGACTTTATTATCACAGATAAAATAGATTTGTAGTATAATTGTGAAAACCTGATTTTATTATCACTAATAATAAATTTGTAGTATGATTGTATTGTAAAAACCAGGTTGAACCTTAGAAAAATTTGTAGTATGATTGTAGTATGTAGTAAGGTAATGCTGTTTCATCCTTGGGGCTTTGAAGCAGCTGTTACTGACATTTTTCTTTCTTTCCAGCTTCTGGCCGGTTGAAACCTTGGAGCAGGGCAAGGCGCATGGCTCCAATCGGACTTCTCCCAGCAAGTTTAGTTCCAATCTTGAATGGAGAGCAGCTTTTCTACTAAAGCAGTCAATGCTAACCTTTTTTTTCCCTCCAAATATACTAGGAAGAAAGAATTGCAGAGGGTCTTGTTTCACCATACCAGTACAGGAAAAGAAGTGAGACTGAATGTTTGATGTCCTTATTTCTTGATTTCCTGCATTTATTCCTTGGAGTGGATTGTAGGTTTTTGAATCTTCAAAATATAATTTTGACTTTATTATCACAGATAAAATAGATTTGTAGTATAATTGTGAAAACCTGATTTTATTATCACTAATAATAAATTTGTAGTATGATTGTATTGTAAAAACCAGGTTGAACCTTAGAAAAATTTTATTTAACTTTTCTACAAGAAACGGAAATAAATAAAATGAACAGAGGATTTGAGTTAAAAATTAAAAAAAAAATCTATGAATAAAAATAATAAATTGATGTGTTAAATTAATTCAAAGGTCTAGATATTCATTCTTATAAACTTGTTTTTAAATTCTAAAAATAAAAATAATAAATTGATGTGTTAATTTAATTCAAAGGTCTAGATATTCATTTTTATAAACCTGTTGATCATCAAAGTAAAATAAATATCTTTTTAATTCAAATAAATAAATACGATGTCTCTTAAAGTTAAAAAAAAATCAAATTAAAAGAAATAAAAAAGATTATGAGTAAATTAATCATATAAAGTTTTCTAATTAATTTCTTACCATCAAATAAATTTAATATTAAAAAGTAATTTTAATTCACTAGCAATAATAAAGTAAAAATATTAATTTAAGTTTTGGATGGAATGAATCATGGTTTTTAATTATTTTTTTCACATTGGAATGTCCAAGATATGAGTCATCTTTTTCTCCCGCCTTCGTTCCTTGCATGCGAGCAACATTTCAGGCATTTGCTCCATCAGTTTGGCAGTCTTTGCCCGTCTCTCTGCAGCAATCCTATCACACTTGTGTCGGTGCCCGTTTGGTATTGTGGTTTTAACCACGTTTGAAAAAAAGTCATTGCATTGCCATTTGGTAACCATTTAAAACAACCCCACCAACAAAACCATTCAAACCACCGTTTCATGGAAAGCAGCTAATAGCTGCTTTCCATGGCTTTTCATCAAATTCCCACCGCAGAAATGGGCACAAAATTACCGTTGGAATTTATTGTTCCAAATCAAACCCTCGTCCATCAACATCTCTGCTCCCCTCTTCTCCTTCACATTGCGGGAACCTTCTCTTTTTTCTTTTCTAGCTATTTGCCGCCTCCTCCTTTTCTCTTTCTTCTGCGGATATGTTTTAGTAAAGGGATGGAGAAGAATCGAGCACCTCCATAATCATCATCCACGCCCCTCTCGTCATGTTCTTCTTCTCCGACAAACCCTACCCCTTTTCTCTATCTTCTACCTGTTCTGTGCTAGAAAGGATATTATGCTTACTAATGTTTTCAATTCCATTTTGAATGTAATTTGTTGGGTCTGACCTAAGTGAGAGGGATGGTTGCAGGCTGCGCCGCGCGGGATTAGAGGGAGGAGGGTGGTGCCACGATTTGGTCGGCAAAGAGAAGGAGGAGATGGAGGTGGGCTGTGATTTTTTCGGCAGAGAGAGGGAGGAGGGTTGTGCTTTGATTTTGACTGAGAGTTTCACTAATGCTGTGTTTGATTGTGCAGTTAAACTTATTTTTTTCATTGCTTTAATGTATTGATGTTAAAATATTTTTTAAAAAATAAAAATAAAATATTATCTTAATATGTTTTTAAATAAATAAAAATATAAATGTGCTCTATACAGAGAGAGATATTATAGATTAAAAAGTTAAACTTTTTTATACAACAATTAATTAAAAAAGTATTGAATATGATCGTAATAGACAGAGATTGCAAAGGCCTTTACATATGGATATTGTTCGTGATGACATTGCAAATAGTTTGATGAAAGAATAAAAAAAGTGTCCATTTTACTTGAATTATTCCTTACATTATGAAATTATGATTATTAATACAATCTATATATATATATATACATAAATATATATAAATAAATATGTGTATATGTTTATGCCTTTTAAAGTAATTTTACAAATTGAAAGCAATATGAAAAGCTTGGTAACCAAACACTTGAAACTTTTTTTTTTCAACATCAAACTCAATCACAGTTTTAACCAAACACACTTGGTTCTTATGTCTCAGTTCAGGAAAGAGATTTCCTAATTAATGTAGTTGACCAATTCTTGTATAATTAGGACTCTGTTTCCTAGTTTATTTTGTTTCCTTGTAAAACTAGTAGACCCTATGTAAACATATAAAGAGCTCCGTATGGAGATGAATACAATTAATCAAGTTTTTACCCAAACATATTATCTAAACAGCTAAAACAGATCATGACCCAATGCACTGTTCACCAAGACACAAAACATTGTGGACGATTACTGTTGTGCTCAAATTTTCGGGTCAGTTCAGTTCGTCCAGTTCTTTAGTTCTACTGTTTTTTTCATTTTGAACAGTGAAATAACAAATTTGTCCCTCAAAGAACACAAAAAGGCCACTGGATGGAGGAGCTCGACTATAATTGCACAATTTCAACCTAGTCCGGCTGACTGGTTTATTTATTTTTTTAATATTTTTTTGCACAGTGAAATAACCCTTTTGTCCCTAGAAAACGACAAAACCAAGGTTTGGCCGGGAGGGGGTGTCCCGGTAATTTACCAATTTTTTATTCTTTTTCCGCCGATTTACTGTTGGTGCGTCGCCCTATTACGGTGGCGCGTGCGGCCTATTACGGTGGCTGGAGACGAGGTTTCGGAGTCTAGAACGGTGTGCCTCCTCCTGGGCTTCCTCCACACGCAGCGCGTTTCATCAAACACCGTTCGTGGACGCGGCGGCGGCCAGTTAAAGCGGCTTGCCACATTTCTCTCTCTCCTGCACGTACAAGTGCAAAAGAGTCCCCCTTATTTGCACCCTATTCACTTCAGTCCCTTAAGTTTCAATTTCGTTTCTGGTCCTGATTTCTGATATATAAGTTTTTATTTAGTTCGATTGGGTCCTCCGATTGGAATTGATTCAAAGTCCATTTTTCAATTCGGTCCTCCTTCTTTTAATCTCCGGATTGGATTGTAAAAGATGAATTTATTAGGTACAGTAGTTTTAATTTCTTCAGTTTTGTCCTTTGATTAAAATTGATAATATATTTGATTTTTATTTCGGCCCTTATACTTTTAATTTTGGATTGTAATCTCTTTATATTTAATGTTCATTTCAGCCCTATTACTTTTAATTTTTTATTTTAATCCCTTTATTTCTTTTTTGTTCAAGAATAATCCTTCCTTTTGTCCATATATATATATATATGTGTGTGTGTGTGTGTGTGTGCGCGCGCGTGCGTGCGTGCGTGTGCGCATGCTTAGCTTTGATTTTTAATTTTTGTTATTTTCTTATTTGTTGGGGTGGTATATTTTTTTTCAAAAAAATTAGTTCTTAAATTTTATTTTATATCTATGATCATTTGGAAATTGATTTTTTTTTTAATTTCTTTTAGCTTTTTATTCATTTTTTATTTTTATTTTTCCGTCATATGACTTTTTTACCTGATAAATTTTATTTTATTTTTTTGTTTGATCTTTTGTTAAAGTTTTTATGATTTTTTTAGTTTTTTATTTTTATTCATTATTAGCATAATAATAATAATAATAATAATTTAATGTTTTTCTCTTACTTACTCATTTGTTAATGTTTTTTAGATTTTTTTTTTCTCGGGATAATTTGATAATTTTTATTCTTTTAACAGTTATACAAACTTTTTATTCAGCCCGCAACGTAGTGTGATATTGTTTTTTATAAATTTTCAGGTCAAATAATATTTTTTCAATAAGTTAAGACTTTAATTAACTATTATTATAATAAAAGATGTTGATCTTTTTTATTATATCAAATTTTATATACTGAAATATTATATTTTAATTTTAACCGTTATAAAAAATTTTTGTTCAGCCATAAGTGCGCCGACCTTCCTGCGAGGAGGACTTTCTTGCGCGTCGGCGAGCACTGATGAGGAGTGGTGTCCAGGCCCCGAGATTCCAGTACCCCACACGCCTTTGGACAGCTCATTCTTGTTCTTTGCCAACTTCTCTTTCCATGGATAGTAGATGGGTGGAACTTTCTCTGCAGCAACTTTCTCTTCTTTTCGTGGAAGATGATGCCACATACCACCAATCAAGTAGTAAGTATATGGAGGAAGGGTCCCTCATGCAGCAACTTTCTCTGCTTTCTTGGAAGATGCTGCCAACAACCAACAATCAAGGAGTAAGTATAGGGAGAAAGGGACCCTCCAATTACCATCAATCAAGTAGTAAGTAATGGAGGTAGGGACCCTCCAATTACCATCAATCAATGATCCATCGTCTTGAAAAACAATAATACAACGCCTCTCATCATTCCAAAACAACACCTCATTTCATCTTCATTTCGAAACTTTCAGACCACACTTCTCTCTTTTCATTACTTCTTTGATTTCCCCCCCCCCCCCCAAAAAAAAAAAAGACAATATGGCAGCAGAGCTTCTTCTTACGTTTACCATGGAGGAGACTTTGAACAGGGTGATTTCCATAGCTGCTGAAGGGATCAGATTTGCTTGGGGATTGGAGGGCCAGCTGCAGAGGCTTAAGGAGTCCTTGACCATGATCCAAGCTAAGCTCCAAGATGCAGCCACAAGGCCAGTAATGAGGCAGTCCGTGAAGCTTTGGCTGGAGAGGCTACAAGATGTAGCTTATGATGCCGAAGATGTTCTAGACGAGTTTGCGTATGAGATTCTCCGAAAAGACCAGAAGAAGGGAAAGGTACGCGACTTCTTTTCACTCCACAATCCAGTTGCTTTCCGTCTGAGTATGGGTCTAAAAATTAAGAAGATCAAAGAAACCCTGGATGAAATTCGGGAAGATGCTGATGAATCTAGGCTTCGATCGACATCTCTACAACATGAAGATAGAGCTCAAAAAGTTTCCTTGGATCTAGATCGAGAAACAGATTCCTTGCTTGGCAGCTTAGAAGTTGTAGGAAGGGAGGATGATGTCTCTATTGTTACGGATAGGCTGGCTACCTTAACGAAACAATATGTCCTTTCGGTTGTCCCTATAGTGGGGATGGCTGGCCTTGGGAAAACTACCGTGGCTAAAAAAGTTTGTGAAGTAGTGAGGGAGAGAAAACACTTTGATGTGACTTTATGGGTGTGCGTTTCTAATGATTTCAGTAAAAGGAGGATTTTAGACGAGATATTGCAAAAGATTGATGAATATACTGGTGGGTTAACCAATCTAGATGCAATTATTGAAAAAATTCAGCAAAAGCTGAAAAATAAGACATTTTTTCTTGTTCTTGATGACGTGTGGAATGAAGACCATGTGAAGTGGGATGGTTTGAAGGATCAATTGTTAAAAATTAGCAGCGAGAAAGGGAATGCTGTTGTTGTCACAACCCGCATACCAGAAATAGCAACCATGATGGAGACTTCTCGTGGGAGTCAGCACAAACCAAGGGGACTATCAGATGAAGAATGTTGGTCCATTATCAAGCAGAAGGTGAGTGGGGATGGAGGAGCAACATTAGCCGCAGACTTGGAGTCTATTGGAAAAGAGATTGCAAAGAAATGTGGAGGGCTTCCATTGCTTGCTCAAGTTCTGGGAGGAACACTGCGCCAAAAGGAGACACAGCAGTGGCGGTCAATTCTAAACAGTAGATTTTGGGATACAAAGGATGGAAATGAAGCTTTACGCATATTAAGACTCAGTTTTGATTACTTGTCATCGCCAACACTGAAAAAATGTTTTGCATACTGTTCCATTTTTCCCAAGGATTTTGAAATTGAAAGGGAAGAGCTAATTCAACTCTGGATGGCTGAAGGTTATCTTGGGCCATCAGACGGAAGGATGGAAGGCAACAATGTTTTCAATGACTTACTTGCAAATTCCTTTTTCCAAGATGTTCAAAGGAACATTTATGGGATCATAACAAGTTGCAAGATGCATGATCTTGTGCATGATCTTGCATTGCAGGTCTCAAAATCAGAAACATCAAGTGTGGAGGCGGGTTTGCAAGTAGATGGTGCATCTCATATTCGTCATCTAAATCTCATTTCTTGTGGGGAAGTTGAGTCAATATTTTCAGCGATTGACACTAGAAAACTGCGTACTTTTTTCTCAACTGTTGATGTTTTCAATCGGCCTCGCAAATTCAAAAGCTTGAGAGCTCTGAAATTGAAACAATCCAGTACCACTAAGTTACCAGATTCAATTTGCAAGCTGAGACATTTGAGATATCTTGATGTCTGGACTTGCAGAGCATTGCCAGAATCCATTACAAACCTCTACCATCTGGAAACACTAATATTAAGAGAGTGTGCACAACTGCCAACACTTGGATGTTTTCCTCGCCTTAAGATTCTAAAGATGATCAGAATGGATACTGTAAAATGTATAGGTAATGAGTTCTATGGGAGGGGTGGCAGGGCAGGGGTGCTATTTCCGGCACTAAAAGAACTCACTCTGTTCCGTATGGATGGTCTTGAAGAATGGATGGTAGCAGGTGGAGAAGGTGATCGAGTGTTTCCTTGTCTTGAAAAGTTGAGCATTCGGTCGTGTGTCCTGTTGAAAAGCATTCCGATATGTGGTCTTTCATCTCTTGTAGAATTTGAAATTGATGGATGTGGTGAATTGAGATATTTATCCGGTGAATTTGATGGCTTCACGTCTCTTCGGTTGTTGAGGATTCAGGATTGTAGAAAGCTGACATCCATTCCAAGCGTACAACACTGCACATCTCTGGTGGAATTGAGTATACATCGGTGCACTGAGTTGATTACAATTCCTGGTGATTTCCGAGAATTAAAATATTCTCTGAAGAAATTGATTATTGGCTTTTGTAAATTGGGAGCTCTTCCAAGCGGATTACAATGTTGCGCATCTCTAGAAGAATTGACGATATGTGGTTGCGCAGAGCTTACCCATATTAATGATTTACAAGAACTGTCTTCGCTTCGAGGATTAACCATTTATGGTTGTGATAAGCTCACCAGTATTGATTGGCATGGTTTACGACAATTGCGTTCTCTTGTTCAATTAACTATCTGTTGGTGTGGGAGTTTGAGCGATTTCCCAGAGGAGGATTGGATAGGCAGCCTCACCCAACTGAAGGAATTGACAATCGGTGGTTTCTCGGGGGAGCTGGAGGCTTTTCCTGCAGGACTTTTAAAGCCAATCAACTTAAGTGGGTCCCTGGGGATATATGGATGGGATAAACTGAAGAGTGTACCACATCAACTTCAACACCTCACTTCCCTTAAGACATTGGATATATGCCATTTCGAAGCAGAGGAATTTGAGGAAGCTTTGCCAGAATGGTTGGCCAACCTTTCTTCCCTTCAACATCTTCTTATTCTAGACTGCAAGAATCTCAAGTATCTGCCAAGTTCAACAGCCATTCAACGCCTCTCCAAATTAATGACACTGGAGATTTGGGCATGTCCACTTCTTCAAGAAAATTGTAGGGAGGATAATGGCTGTGAGTGGCGCAAGATTTCTCATATCCCAAAAATCACAACATGATTAACGTACAAGTTCCGGTAAGTTGGGATTTAATTTTCTCTTACTTTGTATGCAGTTAAATTTTTCAAATTATTAAAAACAATTATTAGACTTCCTTCTTCTAAAAAAATAAATGATTCTTTTTTTCTTCCTATTATAACCTATAAATCTGATAAAATTAGTCAATAGCCATCCAACATTTCAAAATCATCAACTCTGTATACTTGCATTCAAATTAAGGCATATATATATTATAATCTTGAAATCAATAATTTAAATTGTTATCAGACATTATTAACCACCGAAATTGTTACTACACAATATGTGTGTTTAATGACAATTCATTAAAAGTTATAATTTATAATCTAGAATTCAGTAATTTAAATTAGTATTAGACTTTTACTTCAACTCTCTCTATCTTAAAAAAAACAAAAAACAAAATTGCATAATAAGTTAAATCATAAATGGCAATTGAGAACAGTTTTTTTGGAAAGTAGTTAAACTATTGTAAAGGTATTTTAGCAATTTCTTAGATAATTTTTTCCCTGCACTATTTTTCACTCACTTTCATATTGGAACTTGCTTTTTTTTTTTTTAATTGTATTCATTCAATCGAATAAGCTTCTTATACAACTAAAGTAACATTCAACATAAATCATAGTATTTTTAGTATCAGTTACGAAGTCTATGTCCCACTCGTATTATTCCCCATTTTTCTTTCTCTATTCAATTGATATCTTTCCAAGACTAGCACCATTTTGCCTGTTTTTAACTTATCATAATGTGCAGGAGAGTCTCGAAGACTAAAAGTATAGAATTTTGAGGATACACAGATGTAATAGAAAAGGCCACACTTTATTGATTTAAAGATGGGCTGTATTTATACACATATGAAAGCTATGTAAGGCAAGAATGCCGAGTGAATGCTAATAAAGATTTACAGAAATTTCTGGGATTTACACATATATTCCAACGGTCACAATTGCAGAAAAGGAAAGTAACTGTTGGGATGTTGCTTTAGGAAGGTGCTGTGTTAGGTTCCTCAATACGCCCCCTCAAGATGGGGCTTCCGTCAGTAAGGCCAATCTTGGATCTTAGGAGGACTGTGCGCTGTTGAGACAGGGGTTTGGTGAGCAGGTCGTCCAGCTGGTCCTTGGTGTTGACATGGTGGACATTTAGAGTGCCTTTTTGAACTAAATCGCGCACAAAGTGTAGGTCAATCTGAATATGCTTCATTCTTGAATGATCAACAGGATTGTAGCTTAGGTGAGTGGCTCCAAGGTTGTCACACATCAGAGTAGGAGGTCCCTTGAGTGGATAGCCGAGTTCATCAAGTAGACTCATAATCCACATTGTTTCCGAGGCAGCATTTGCAAGAGACCTATATTCTGCTTCGGTCGATGAGCGGGCAATGGCTCGTTGCTTCTTGGAGTTCCAGGATAGGGGATTGTTGCCGAGGAAACAAATATATGCTGAGGTGGAGGTACGATCGTCAAGATTTCCAGCCCAATCAGCATCCGAGTATGTGGTGAGGGTCCAAGGAGTGTTCTGCCGCAATAGGATACCATGGAAGAGGGTGTGTTTGAGATATCGTAGTAGACGTTTGGCAGCCGTCCAATGGGAGTGGGTAGGCTTGTGCATGAACTGGGACAATTTGTTGACCGCGAAGGAGATGTCGGGACGTGTAAGGGAGAGATACTGAAGGCTCCCAATTACACGACGAAATTCTGTACTATCAAAAGCAGCAGTGCCATCAACTAATTTTAATGAAGTACTAGTGGATAAAGGGGTGGAAACATCCTTGGCACCATTCATGTTAGTTTTGGACAATAAATTGCGAATATACTGATGTTGAGATAGAAATAAACCTTTACCGGTGTTGATGACTTCCACTCCCAAGAAGTAGTGAAGATTGCCCATGTCCTTTAGGAAAAATTTGGAGCTGAGCTTCTGGATGATGGAGCTCACAAAAGCTGAGTTATTACCTGTAACCACAATGTCGTCCACATATACAAGCAAATAACAAATAATTTTTCCAATGTGATAAATAAATAAAGATGAATCTCCCTTGGAATTTTTGAAGCCGAGAGTAATAAGAGCACTTTTAAGAGTAGAATATCATGCTCTTGGGGCCTGTTTGAGGCCATAGATTGCTTTGCGCAATCGACAAACATGGTCTAGTTTTGAAGGATCTTTAAAACCAGGGGGTTGGCTCATGTAGACAACTTCATCAAGTTGTCCATGCAAAAAGGCGTTGTGGATATCCATTTGCCTTAGAGGCCAGTTATTCATAACAGCAATTGTTAATATCAAACGAATGGTGACAGGTTTTACAACAGGACTGAAGGTTTCTGTGTATTCAATTCCGGGTCTCTGGTGGAACCCTTTTGCCACTAACCTGGCTTTGAATCGTTCAATAGACCCATTTGAGTTGCGTTTTACCCTAAAGACCCATTTGCAACTCACGGGTTTGCAGGTGGCTGGCGGTGGGACTAGTTCCCAGGTGCCATGTTTCATGAGAGCAGTAAGCTCGTCGGACATGGCTGCACGCCATGGTGGCAGGGATAGAGCTTGACTGACACAGGTGGGTTCAATGCTTTGGGGAAGAGGATGCTTAGTCACAGTGTTTAATTGTTTGGGTTTGTAGATATTATTCATGGATCGGGTGGTCATATTGTGTGTGCGATGATTTGGTGGAGAAAAGTGGTTGTGGGTTGCTGAGAGAGGTTGATGGAGGTCTGGGTTTGGTGGTGGCAAGGCGACGGGAGGATGAGATGCATGTGTGGGAGAAGTATGATGAGATGCATGAGAAGAATCATAATCAGAGGAACTATGAGAAATTGAGTGTAGGGAAGAAGGAAAGTTACCTGGAGGAGATGATCGGACGGTGGTGGCAGAATCCGAGGTCACTGGTGTGGCTGGTGAAGGTGCTGGAATGGGGATGAACGGTGTGTCGGTTGGAGAGGGTGGACTTGGTGACGAGGTGGGCTGCTCAATTGAATTTAGCGTCTGGGCTTCGTCAAAAATAACGTGACGAGATAGATAAAGACGGTGGGTTGTGGGCTCAAAACATTTGTAGGCATTTTGGGTGAGAGAGTACCCAATAAAAATGCAAGGTGTGGATTTGGGCTCTAATTTGTGTTTCGTGTAGGGCCGGGTAAGAGGATAACAAATGCACCCAAATTTTCTTAGTTTAAGATAATTTGGTTTTTGTTTAAATAAAACTTCAAATGGTGATTTATTTGCAAGTAAGATAGACGGTTGACAATTTATTAAATATGCAGCGGTATGAAAAGCATGAGGCCAATAAGATAGAGGTAGGTTGGCATCAGTGAGAAGGGTAAGACCAGTTTCTACTAAATGACGGTGTCGACGCTCGGAGACACCATTTTGTTGTGGTGTATGTGGGGCTGTTGTATAATGACTAATCCCATGAGTGGAAAAAAATGGTTTTAGACCGATGAACTCACCGCCATTGTCAGAATAAATACTTTTGATTTGTGTCTGAAATTTTTTTTCAACAAGTGTTTTAAATTGGGGAAAAATATTTTTGACACAAGATTTGGCTTGGATGGGATAAAACCAAATATATTTGGTATAGTGATCCACAAATATTAAATAATATCTGGAACCATCTAGACCAGTGCAATGGGCAGGGCCCCATACATCAGTATAAATAGTATCAAGGGGTGCATGACTTTGAATACTAGTGGGACGAAAAGGAAGTTGATGGGCTTTATTAATAGAACATGAAGAGCATAAAGAATCAATTTTTTTTTGTGTTTTTGTTGTAGGTAAGGAAAACAAATTAACAAGATTGCGAACAATTTTAGAAGACGGATGTCCAAGACGTTTGTGCCAGCCATCAACGGAAGTGCGTTCGTGCATATTTGCAATTATTTTGGAGGATGAGCCAACCAGTGAATTCGGGAATTTGTAGACACCGTCCTCACATGCTCCTCTTAGTAGGGTCGCCCTCGAAGCTTGATCCTTCACAAGAAAATGAAATGGGTGAAGTTCAACAAAAACATTATTTTTAGCGGTAAAATGATGTACTGAAATTAAATTTTTAGAAATGTTTGGAACGCAAAGAGTATCATTGAGAATAAAATTTCGCATGGGTGTTTCTAAGGTCAATGAGCCAATATGTGAGACAATCAAACCTGTACCATCACCAATAACCACTTCATCGGTGCCGTCATACTCAGAATGGATAGATAAATTTCTCAAGTCACCGGTAATATTATGTGATGCAGCAGAGTCGAGAAGCCATTTTTGATTATGTGCACCGGATGTGTTTGCACAATTTGCCATAATTTCATTACGGCGTAAATTCGGGCAAGTCTTGGCTGTATGGCCCATATTGTCACACAGTTGACATTTTGGGCTAAATTGTCGCTGAATGGGCCTAGATGTTGGGTACTGCCTGGCAGTCTTAAAGGGGCCAGAATAGTGACTGGGCTGGGCTGATGATAAACTTGGCCCATTTTGCCTATAAGTTCCTCTCCGCGAGGAACCATTTGAAGAGAAGGCTGGCTGGCGATGACGATTTGTGTAATTAGCGGTGGCAATCAGCTGCTGTGTGGAGATGTCCATTCGTCGCATGTAACTGTCATGGCCGACGAGAAGATCGTGCAATTCTTCAAAGGATAAGGAGGTGGGTCGTGCTCGGATGGAAACAGCCATGTCTCTGAAGTCAGATCCCAAGCCATTTAGGATGTACAGAGTGAGATCGTCGTCTGAAATTGGGTGGTCGATGAGAGCAATTTCATCGGCAAGAGCTTTGACGATATCGCGGTATTCGATGATAGATCGATTCTTGCGTTGAATAAGAGTAAGTTCCTCTTTTAATTGCATAGCCCTTGTTCGTGATTTGTTGGCATATATGTGATGAAGCTTCTCCCAATCTTCATGAGAAGTTTTGGTAGTGGCGATGAGGGGGTGATGTGAAGGCCAAAATTGCACTGAGGATAAGCTTATCCAGTCGAACCCAATGGGTTTTGTTTAAGTCCGAGATGGATGTTCCAGTAGGTGATGGGCATCGAGAGATGCCGGTGACATAATCTAGTAAGTTGTATCCAATAAGGAGAGCTTCAAATTGAGCTCTCCATTGGGGAAGGTGGAAGGTTTAAGTTTTTCATTGATTTGGGAGGTGATGTTTAGTGCAATGAGCACGTTTTCGGAGCAGAGGTGGGTGGAGAGATGGTAGTTGTTCGTTGGCATAGAATCGCGAGGGAGGACATAGTGTTGGATGAGGATGGATCAATGTGCTCGTGGGAGGCAGGCTCTTCTGATACCATATAGAATTTTGAGGATACACAGATGTAATAGAAAAGGCCACACTTTATTGATTTAAAGATGGGCTGTATTTATACACATATGAAAGCTATGTAAGGCAAGAATGCCGAGTGAATGCTAATAAAGATTTACAGAAATTTCTGGGATTTACACATATATTCCAACGGTCACAATTGCAGAAAAGGAAAGTAACTGTTGGGATGTTGCTTTAGGAAGGTGCTGTGTTAGGTTCCTCAATAAAAAGAAGCCATGGAATGGTTATTTGAAGCTTATGCAGATTAGTGTTTGTCAAGCTGGGAAGTGGATAAAAGCTTATGTATATTTGTCATAATGCTAGAAATTGGATGGGTTTTTATGTGTATGCAATGTAGCTTCTATTAGTCCTCAAGGAGCGTGGCGTGATGGTAAAGAGCTTGCGATCTGCACAATAGGTCTCAAGTTCGAGTCAGGGCGTGGCTTGTGTGGGGTTTTTACTCCCCTTTGTGAGAGTTTATGATGGTCAGGGTGCTACTCGTTCACCTTGGCCCATAAAGTGTGTTTTTCGAGGGGTGAAGTTTCTTCGAATAAAAAAAAATGTAGCTTGTATTGTTTTCTATTAGTTTTTTTTTAAAAAAAAACATTTAGGAATTAAAAGTTTTATGAGGCAATATATATGTTGATAACCTTTGGACAACGTTTTAAGAAAGAATTGCAGAGGGTCTTCTTTCACAATAGCAGTACAAGAAAAAGAAGTGAGACTGAATGTTTGATATCGTTATTGCTTGATTTCCTGCATGTATTCCTTGGAGTGAGTGGTCGGTTTTTAAACTTTAAAATATAATTTTGATTTTATTATCACGGATAAAATAGATTTGTAGTCTAATTGTGAAAACCTGATTTTATTATCACAAGTAATAAATTTGTAGTATGATTGTATGTAAAAACCAGTGAACCTAAGAGAAATTTTATTTAATTTTTCTACAAGAAATTGAAATAAATAAAATGAGGAGAGGATTTGAGTTAAAAAATTCTAAAAAAATCTAAAAATAAAAATAATAAATCGATGTGTTAACTTGATTCAAAAGTCTAGATATTCATTTTTATAAACTTGTTGATCATCAAAGTAAAATAAATATCTTTTTAATTCAAATAAACAAATTCGATCTCTTAAAATTAAAAAAAAAAAATCAACATGCATGTGATGTGGGGATCGTGTATTGCAATAATTTGTAGGCCCTTGTGGTTTTCTTCTTCGACCAAACAAGAGAGTTTAGGTGCCAACTAATTTTTATCAATTGGCCTTAGAATAACTCATAATTCCCTTTGGGAGGTTATTCGAACTCATGCTAAGAGAGGAGGCGTAGGGTTAATTTAAAAACTTTCATGTTTCTATAAGCTTTAGAGCATCTTCAATAGCAAAAGTTATTTTAGAGAGCTAAATCTCTAAAATGATTTTTTGAATAGTATAGATATATTTTTTTTTTATTTGTACTCCAATAGAAAAAGTCATTTAGACGACAATCATCAAATTGTATCTTGTCACCAGTGCCAACATGGAAGTTATGGTTTTTTTTGTTCAAGATGCTACAAATAACATACGTGGGAGGGAACAACCATTTTGGTTGTTTTGATAGCATAGCCGTTAAAGCTGAAAAAAATGAACAAAAATGCTTAAAAATATTATTTTACCTTTAGCTTTCCTGATAGCACATTTGTTGAAGTTACTCTTACAGCTTATGTTGGGCCTATTCGGTGTTTTCTATGTTGTTTTGTGACTATTTGCACTGACTTTTGTTAATCGATCATATAATTTAGGCAAGGACCAAGGCTTTAAGAGTGAGGAAGGAAAGAATGCCGTTGTAAGGAACAAGATGATGCAGCGCATGCATCTCCTTTGGTAACTCCAACTCCTCAGGTTGGGTACTTGATGCACAATAATTTAATTTAATAATTTAAATTTTAGATGAAATAATTTTTTTAAATGATATTCTAATTTTGTTGATTTAGTAGTGGTCATGAGTTCAAATCTCACCACTCCCATTATATTTGATAAAAATCAAGCATAAGGTAGTGTGAGACTATGTAAATTTCAAGCTCGAGGACTTTCACTTGAGAAGATATGTTAAAAAATAATATAAATTATATCATAAAACCTCATCTAACAATTTAATTTTTTAAGTAAAATAATTCCTTGACAGACCCGCAGGAATTGATGCGAGGATTGGCCTGCTTCCAGTCTCTCGATGCCTTCCTCATTGCTTTATCATGAACGTGCCACTGAAAAGATTATTATGAGGAAATAATTACTGACTGTTTTGTTTACGATATGCCAGCCACTGAAGAGTGTTTTTTTCTGTGGAATTTGTCTGGTGAGAGAGACAGGATCCAAATTTCTGATCAATACTAAGTGGAGACCCTGTTCTTGGTAGAAATGATAGCTTTTTTTCATATCTCAATGTCACCAATAATGTCAAACACTTGTTCTTCGGGGTTCATGAACAGTGCATTTTCCCGATTCTCATAGTCATAATTTTGTTATGAAAAATCATTTAATTGTGTGTTTTTTTAGATTAAATTACACAATTCTAAATATATATTTTTTATATTTGAAGTAATTTTTTTTGAATTAATATATATATATATAGTATAACCCCGAAACGATACGCCGAAACCGAAACATTCCATTCCAATTAAAAAAACAACTTTGAAACTTTGGTTCTAAACCAAGCTCTTGGGAATGCTATGAGATTGCAATGCTCTGCTTAATCAACTAGGTAGAAACAAATTACTATGCCGAATTTGAGAAGGACAAAACAACTGCAATTATTAACATACAGTTCTAAGTGGCATGCATGGATAAATTGAGTGTCAATTACACCAGGAATAACTCATCTGCTAGAAAGCACAATGCTTCTGCAGATCAAGGACATGACTTGCAATTCAAGGACTTTGGAGGGGCCTCCATGTTTTAAGGCTAGAAAAATCTTTTCTTGAAAAATAATACTCACCAAGATTATCCAAAACACACACAGAGACAGATACTCACCCATACTATTCTCCTAACCAAGAATGGTTGGCTGCATAGAACATGAAAAACATAGTAAACCAAGAGATTCAAAGTTGAAGTGCTAAGAAACTCATTCAAAACAAAAACAAGAACTGGCATCAGTTTGTATTGTGCAGTTGAAACATATATTTTATAGTCAGGAAATAATTAACAAGTTCATAAATCCTAACGCATTTTCTGGGGTATAGCTGGTTAAGCGAGAGCCAATTGATAATTGAGGGAAAAGAAACTTCGTTAGCCTAGGAGATTCTCTTATTCAATGGAAAAGGCTCAGAACCTCATGCAAATATAAAACAGGAAAAACAAAGTCATCTCTACAGGAATGCACAGGGACATGGAGACTTGCCTGATTGACCATCACGCTCACCAAATCTTCCAAGGAGCCAAAATTAATCAAAACAGAACCGTCCTGTGGCTTCTCTTGGCTTGGAAAATACCCATCTCTTGACCTCACTAATGTTTCCATGGCTGAACACTCAACCTCATTATGCTTCATCAATGAGGTATCAACAAAATTTGACAGTCCAGTTGAACTGAAGCTTGTGGTTCTCTGTAAAAACAGGCTATTTGCATCCAAATTGCACCCATTAGGATTCCCATTACCATTAATAGGAATTGCTGAGTTTATTGAGTTAGATAGGCCATTTGAGTGGTAAGGATCATCCTGCCTGTGGTCATCCCACCCTAGAGGGCCATTATTAATTAGCTGTCCCGCATGACTGCTCACTGTAGCCACTCCCACTTGGCATGGTAGATCTGCTTTGGAGTCCTGTAAATGCATGGGAAGAGTAGAGATAGAAGAAACATCACAAGGATTATTCCTACTTTGCAAGGCCATTGTTGACATGCTTTCTCTGATGGCACTAGGATGCAGAGTAGATCGCTTAAAACAGTCACTCAATGTTAAAGAAATTGATTGGACCCCATTTGACTGAACAGCGTTGGACCAGTTGTCATTACATCTACCATGATCTGGAAAATTGGAAGAATATCTTGGATTTAAATAGCCTGCTGAAAGAGAACATTGCTTTCCAAATTTTTGGCCATCTTGGAACCCTTGACCATGTTCTTCCAGCATTAGGTGTTTGTTTGAAACACCAACAAAAGGGCTGTTTGAGCTTCCAGCAATTATTTTCAAATCTGAGAAACCACTGGAAACAGGGAAACTGGCTGTGTCACCAGGATGAGTAGGAGGATGTTCTGGAATGTAGTTCACACCCTTGTTGGATTGTATTTGATCAAGTTCTAATGGCATTGGCATCCCTTGCAGTAAGTTCCCATTATTTCCTGGGTGTCCGGCTGTTTGGAAGTGACTTGGACCATTAGCATAGTGGGGTGCAGTCTGTACATGACCTAATTGAATCACTCCAGGAGAAGGAAGACCGTGAATGCCCAGAACAGGAGAAGAATTCAACCTATCAAGCATTCCACTAGATGGGAGAGATCTGAAAGGTGTGCTGTGAAACTGTGCGGATCCAGCCAAGTTGTGCAATCCCATCATAGAATTGATTTGCAGGTATGATGCATCGGAACTGCCTAGAGCTGCCACCCTATTAGCTTGCTGGTTTGCCACGGTGCTGATCCTTTTGAGGTAAAGCCTATATTTCTACAATCACAACAGTGTCGTTAGATTCATGGGTGAAAAAAATTAGTTCATTTTCAATTATGCCAGGAGAGGTAAGAATATATGCCTGGAGATGGCTTGCCACATTCTCTCTAGTAAGCTTTTCAGCATTCATCAAATCGAGAATCTTCTTCGGAACAGCCTCTGCATTGAAACAAAATGAATGAAATTAAAACAAAATACCATAACAAAAGCGTGGTTTCACCCATGAATGAATTTGTTATGGCTATAAAGGATCTAAGAATTAATTATTAACCAGTGAAATTGCTATCGATCAAACTTAGGAAAAATTGTAAACATGCTCATGCATAAGCACAAACACAAACACAAATTGAATAAATTAAACCCACACGCACAAACACAGATTGAATAAATAAAACCAGTGTCATATACCCTGAGAAAAACATTTCAAACACTTCTAGTATACTGAAGAGCTAAATAACATACTGTCGATGCCCAATATATTAACAGCTGCAACAAACTTGCGATGCAGCTCCACTAACTACATAAATCTGACTACAAAGAACTAAAACGTTAAACCTTAACAAAAAAAAAAAAAACATGAAAACCAAAACCCATGTCCAAAAACACATGAACAAATCAATGAAACAATAAAAGAGAGAGAGAGAGAGAGAGAAACCATTGTCCTGGCATCTACGGGGTAGAGTCTCTAGAGTAAGAGACAAGTTGGGTCATCATCAACAGCCAAAACTCTCATACCAATAGGAAACTTCTCTACACTGCTATCTCCAATCCCCTGCTCTACAGTCATGTTTTCCTCGTCAAAACAATTTGACGAAGCAAAATATGAAAGAAAGAGACTAATTTACAAAGTGGGGCACTACAATTTGCTTCAAAGTTTGGAGCTTTAGCTGGATTTTGTTTCAAAGTTAGGAGCTTTTAAAAAAATAAAACCCAGAAACCATAATAATGCAGAGCTAGAAAATGAGTCAGTTGAGAGAGAGAGTGGCAATCAAAAAATTCTTGACAGGTTAGCTTGGAATATAAGTAGTTTTCGGTTTCCTTTATGAAAGTTTTTTTTAATGGGCCCAGGCCCGACTGTGATTCTGATATGGATCTCTCTGCCAGACTTGCCTTTCAGATGTCAGACCACACTGACTTTAGGGCATAAAATGTATTTTTAAAAAAGAATAATAATACTTATCCACAAGTTGGATTTTTTTATATCCATATTCTATTTATTATTCATAATGAGAAATTTAGATATTTATATTATATCCATTAATATTCAGGTATTCATATGAATATCTACTCTATAACTATTACTTATTATTCAATATAAAATAGTAATAAATATATTAAAAGCATATGTGTGTGTACTATATTAAATTTTAAAAAATATAAATGGTCTGCATATATTTTTCAATAAAAAAAATATTATTATTCTTTATTCTTATAGATAAAAAAAAAAAAAAAGACTCGTTTACATTATGAAATATTTCTAACTATCAATTGTATGCACTTCTTTTGTGACCTAAGCCATGAATTACTTCACAAGTTTGAAAACTGGGGAAGAAAACGATGATTTTAGAAATAATGTCAAATGTAAAGTGCCCTTTCGTATCATTATATCATTGGAATATCTTTTTATTTTATTTTTTCTTTTCTATATAAATTAGGTAGATTTAAGAAAATAGACAGCAAGGCAGTGGGATGTCTTCATTGCTTAACATTGACCGAACAGGGTCATTTCAATACTGAACTAGTGAAGTTTTATCTATGCTTTGTAGCACATCAAATTAGTGATTTAGAATTTATTAAAAAATAAATATTTTGAATTAATAACCCATTATATTATTATTAAAAAAACAAACTAAAAGAGGTCTTTTTGTTAGTGATGTTAACCTACACACATAAAACTTTTGATTAGAACGCTTTCTTCCTTTTTTTTAATTTTCTATTTGATCCTCAACTTAGTTTGGCATGATATAGACTGTTTGAGCTCAAATTAACACTCGATTGCATATTTTGCTTAGGAGGGAGAGTTGAATTAAAAAAAAATAAGGGACTAAAGTGAACAAAGCGAGTTGAATAGGTATTAGAATTGAAAGTTGTTTTCACAATATATCCAATCCACTCTTTTTTTTTTGGATTTGAGGAAATTCTAACTTCCAAAAAATGTATTTTATGGGTCCAGATGAAAGAATAAAATTCTGGTTATCCCAATCTCTTACAACAGATGCATGTTCTCACTTGAACTCAAGACCTCTCTGTCGCGACGACGATTTTTTTGACGCGCTTCGCGCCCCGTCATTCCCCTGTTTCGGGGGGAATAACGGTGTGCGGTAAAAATGAAGTTGTTTTTTATAGTCGTAAAAATTACAACTATAAATATCAGGAGTCGCCACCTAGTATTAAGGTCACTAGGAACCTATTGGTCTGCGAGAGTCTAGGGTAAGGGGACATGTTGTGCAAGGGGAAAACGCATCACCCCCAGTGCATCCTACCTAAGGTAAGCTGCATTGTTGTTTGATTATTTTTTTTCAAAGTTAAAATTTTGCACTGCATCTTTCAAAGAAACAATTTTTTTTTTGCTCTGCTGGTGTACTTTACGATGTAATTTTACACTGCAGTTGAAGATCTTCTTTTTTTTTTATCTATGGATGTATTATACGATGTAATTTTAAACCGTAGTAAAAATCTTCGGGTGTATTTTACAATGTAAATTTACACCGCGAAAGCAAAATAATTATTAAATTATTTTTGACATTTTGGTCAACTTCCGATGGATAATTGTAAACCGGTTACAATATCCAAAATTTTCATTTTAAGATATGTAAAAAAAATATGCACCATATTTTTTACTGAAAAATACAATCATAAAAGTTTTGGAATCCGGCCGTATGCAAGAAAACAAAGTATATTTTTTTTAATGAATTTTTTTTAAAGAGAAAATATTTTTTATTATTTTTTATTTTTTTTTTTATTATATTTTTATTATTTTATTTCGGGTTGAGTGACAATTGCCCTTATTTGGACTAGGTTGGCAGCCCGCTCTGAAACAGGCTGGGCTTCCATCCTCATGGGCTGGAAGCCCACATTTCCTCGGACTGGGCTTCTAGCCTCATGGGCTGGAAGCCTAGAGTCGTGTAAGGCGGGGGTTTTTTTTAAAGTGGGCCGAGATAAGACTCGGCCCATCAAAACGCTGGCCCGACCCGCATGAACAGTTCAGGGGGAAGAAGACAATTGAATAGTGCAATTTTTCAAGTGTGATGAAACTTGTACCTATTAGTATCGTTGGGTAGAGGAGATCGAGGTGATGATTTCTGTCGTGGTAGTGCCGTCAACGGTGGCCTGTGGTGGCCGGAAAAAGCTTCCAAAGTTTCGGTTCTTCCGTTGCAGTCGCGGGAAAACATCTCCGGAGACTCGCCTGAGGATGCACTCTTGTTACTGGTGAAGAGGAGAGACTCACGGTGAAGGGAAGAAGGTAAGTGGGCGGTTGGTTTGAGAGCAACGGTGGCGAGAGAGAGGACATGGGCTGCGTGTAGAGAGAGAGACCAAATTTCCAGATTTTTTTTGCAAGGTTTCTTCTTCCTTTATGTTTCTACAAATTTCTTCTTCTTCAGTTTTTCTCGTCCATCAGCTAAATCTCTCTTCTTTTCTCTGCATAATTCTTGACTTTTCTACAAATTTTCCCTCTATTTTTCTCTTCTGCCCGTTTCCATCTCTTTTTTTTATCTCCTCTGCTCGTCCCCCCTGTCTCTTCTTCTCTTCTCTCCCAGCTCTCTCTTCTTTTTTCTTCTTTCCCCTTCTCTGCATCCAGCTTTCTTCTCCTCCTTGTCCCCCTTCCGCTTCGTTCGCATGGCTATTTATAGCCATGCTGGTATGCTACTGATGTTCGAACACTATGGCTTCTATGTGCAACCAAGTGTAGTGCTTGCTTTCGGCTGTGGTGGGTTGTTGAAAATGGTTGTAAATATAAATACACTTTGGTCCTTCAATATGTGTGCCTTTTTTATTCTGGTCCCTGCCTTTTGTTTTATGCAATTTGACCCTCAATTGAGCATTAAATTCCCAATTGTCTTCAATTTGACCCCTAATCTTGCACAATTAGCTTGGAAAAAATTCGATTGGGTCTCCAAAAATTCCAATCTTCTAAATTGAACCCGAATTAAATTCAAGAATTTGACTTTTTGTCAATTAAGCCCGTAATAAATTAATTTGATCAATTTAAAGCATAATTAAGTCCTTGCACTTAATTATATTCTTCAATTGGACCCTAAATTAATTTTCAAACATAATAATATTTTGAATTAGCCCATGATTAAATCAACTTGGCTTATAAAAAAATATAATTATGATTTTTGACTTAATGTTTACCTCGAATTTGTATTTTTCTCATTTTTAGACGCAACAGGGATATGATTAAACTCAACAAATATTCAAAATTTTCACCACAATTTTTCTAACAACACCAAACCACTTTTATTTTATTTTTGTCATTTTTATTTTATTTTGGGATAACCCAAAAATTGAGTTACGACACTCTCATACATATTTCAAGCCCTTCGTCATCACATCACGGTCCTTAGGATACCCAATCCACTCTTGCTAAACTAGGTTTAACTTTTTTAAGAAATCAAAACAATATTATTATTTATATATAAAAAAAACTTAAAACAACATCAATTTAGTTTAACTCAGAATAAATTGAGTTAATTTACTCAACCCATAATAATAGTTTTTAATCAAGTCATGAATCGAATTTAGTTCAATAACTTCACCAAAATATCGATTCAAATGACCCTGCAAATCAACTTGTGCTAAATTAGGATTAGTTTAAAAATAATAAAACAGAATTATTTTAAATCAGCTTGAACTAATTTAGATTAACTTACTTAACAAATAATAATCATAACTTCAAATCAAGTCATGAATGTAATAACTATACTGAAAGATCCATGCATGGAAAATGAAAATGTCCCAAAAAAAAAGAAGAAAATAGGAACAAAAAAGAGATGGATTTGAAAGTACATGATAGGGTTGCGTGATCCCTAGACAAGAAGGTCAGTTTGTCTCCCCATGATTGAGGCAAACCACTTGTAACATCATAGCTTAGCTCCTAGCATTTGCTTGTTTGTATTCACTTGGGATCTCAGAAATTTGTGCCTTGTCCAATAGGAATCCTCCATATACGGTAGCCTCCTATAATGGCCAGAAAAAAAAATGGATATAATATATATAGATACATGGTGGGAGTTCTAATGGAAGGCAAGTTCTACAAGTGTGTGACAGCAGGAAAACCTACCAATCTCTTATATTTTAAGCACTATATCCTTCTATATAACACATAGAAATAGTGATGTTGATCTCGTTTCTTTTTAGCCGAAACACCTGAATTATTTTGTATTGGCTAAAAAATAAGATAAAACAATGTCGTTTTTATCTTGTTTAAAATTTTGAACCATTCCGGAAATTCTACTCAAGCCAGAACATTTCGGTTTTATTTTCGTCAAATAGTATTTTTTTTAAATAATGAATAATTTAACAATATCAATCATATCTCTTAAGTCAACCATTAGATTGGAATGATATTTTACGAAGAATTTTTTGATATATTTATATATATTATATTAAAATTTTAAAGCAATCAGATAATGTAATGACCTTGCAAGATTGATAATGATATTCTCGTAATATTATACATGTTCATAAAAATCATTGTATTAGATCTTTTTTATTATTAAATTGTACACTTCTAAATAAATAAAATTTTGGATTTGAACAAAAAATGAATTCATATATTTAATTATATATATATATATATAAAAATAGTATAATCCCGAAATAATTCCAATTTATAAAAAAATCAACAGAAACGAATTTGCTAACACTTCCTGTCAAAAAAGATTATTTCCCGTTTTTGCAATCAGAAAAGGTTACCATATTCTACTAAAAAAGAGAGTGGAGGCTCGAAAGGGATTCATTCTATGGAAACAATGGTCATGAAAGACTCAAGCATTACAGCTCCACAGGCTCCTCCATTGCAGAACTCAGAAGAGAAGGAGCAAGAACTCCTAGAAGAAGTAAATGATCGGGAGGAAGAAGCCCACCAAACAGATCTGGAGATAGCTACAAGCGATACAAACCAGTTGTTCAATCGAGAGCTCAACCTTATTGGCAACTTCAGGAGCATGGATTCATCCGAGACTTCACCAGAAACTCCTCAAGATACTGACGGGGAGCAAAGGGTTTTCTCATGCAACTATTGTCAAAGAAAATTCTTTAGCTCACAAGCACTTGGAGGACACCAGAATGCCCACAAAAGAGAAAGGAATCTAGCGAAAAGAGGGCAGAGATTAAAAGGGAGTCAGTTAGAAGCTTCAATGGCAGCTTATGGACATCCTTTTTCCACCACCATTCTGTCGCACCCCAAAAATGGTTGAGAGCGGCGTCGTGGCGACTTGTCCCCGTGAGCAGAGGAAATTAAATGTCGGGGAGTTATTTATTTTTTTTTGTAACAAAGGGAGTCGCCACCTAGTATTACGGTTACTAGGAAACCTAAGACTGGTCTTTCAGAGATTTTAGAGTAAGGGACTGGTTGCGTAAATGGAAGGTTTTAGCACCCCTAGTACGCCCTACCTAAGGTAAGTTGCTTGGTGTTTTTGTTTGTTTTATAATTGCTAAGATATTGAAAAATATATTTATGTGTTGATAATATATTCTCCATGCCGAATATTTTGGATATCAACCCTTTAGGATTTATCTATCCAAACACCGAAAGTGAATAACAGCATATTATTCCCGCCGAATATTTTGGATAGAATTTATCCAAACACCGAACTATGAATAATAGCATATTATTCCCGCGGAATATTTTGAATAGCAACCCTTTCGGATTTATCCACTCAAACACCGATAGTGAATAATAGCATATTATTCCCGCCGAATATTTTGGATAGAATTTATCCAAACACCGAACCATGAATAATAGCATATTATTCCAACCGAGTATTTTGAATAGAATTTGTTTATCCAAACTCCGAACCATGAATAATATGAATCACCGAAAAGTTTTTTTATATTTTTTTTGAATATTGGCCAATACCCTTTGGATTTTACTGAACATGTTGTAAAATCTCAAAATGCAAGAAATGATTTTTTCTTTGCAAAATTCATGCTAAAAACTCATTTTTTCTCTAAAAAAACCAAGATAATGTATACATTTTTAAAAGAAACAATTTTAAAATATGCTAGTGTATTGGCCTTATGCAAGAAAAATAACACATTTTTTAGATTTTTTTGTATAAAAATAAAAATAAAAATATTTTTATTTTTTATATTTTATTATTATTTTATTATTATTATATTATAATTATTATTATATTATTTTTATTATTATATTTATTATATTTTATTATATTTTTATTATTATATTATTATTTACTGGTGATTGGGCTCGCCAATACCACTTTAGAAATCAGGTCGCCAATCTGCATCGTCTCGGTCGAGTCGTCACCTGTAAGAAATGGGGACTGGTCGCCAATTCGATGCATCAGTCGGTCATTGTCACCCAAGAAGACTGGCCGGGCCACAGCCTAAACAGGCCCGAACCCATCTCCTCTCGATTCGGGCTTCCAGCTCAGTGGGCTGGAAGCCCATTTCTAGAAACAGGCCGGGCATAAAGCCCGACCCGAACGGCCCAGCGAGAGTGAATGAATTTCATTCACTCCCGCTGGTGCATGCGACAGGGACGATGCACAGTGAATTTTGGAGTGTGATGAATGGAAATTCTGTTAATACCTTTATGTAGAGGACGTCGAGGTGGTTCTTCTGGTCGTGGTGGCGTCGAAAATGGTGGCCTGAGCTCGCCGAAAAATGGCCGGGAAGGTGACGGGCTGTGCTGCAAACGTCGACGTTGTTTGGTTTTTTCTTCGCCGAGGAGGGCGTTTGAGCTGCTGGGAGTTGTGGGAAGATGACGGTGGTGAAAGGTGGTGAGTTACGGTGGCCTGAGGTGGTGGTCGGAGGCTGTTGACTGGGAGAGAGAGGGAGAAAGGAGCTTCGGCTTTAGAGAGAGAGAGACGCTGCTCGTTTCAGTTGAGAGAGAGAGAGAAGACCGAGCGACAGAGGTGGAGAAGATGGTGACGAAGAGGTGGCACAAGGTGGTCGGAATCAAAGCCTGAAATATTGCCCCGAGAGAGAGAGAGAACGCCGATTTTGGGTCTGTTGTTTAGAAAGAGAACAGAGGAGAAACAGCCGGTTTTGGGTCTGTTGTTTAGAAAGAGAACAGAGGAGAAACAAAAACAATCCTGGAGGTGAAGGTGAAGGCGAAATGCGAGGGATTAAGTTTCAAATCTTCTTTTCTTCTCCGTTTTCTTCTCTGCCTCTACTTCTCTGTTCGTTCCCGTTTTATAGGCGTTCAAAGCACACCGTTGCAAGCAACGGTAGCCTACCTCCTGCGGCAGTAGGTCGGCCGGCGGCGACATGTAGGTGGCTGGTAGGTGGAGGTGCAGGCGGCTGGTTGTCAATCAGAGGCGATGGTCGTCGCGGCTCAAGCATGTGTGGTATATTACTTTTAAGGTGCGAAATGCGATTTGGTCCTCAATTTATAATCGCTTTAATTGTGCCCCAATTGAACTTAAATTTATGATTTTGTACAATTATATCCTCTTTCATAAAGTTTCAATACTATCCTTGACTTCGCGCACCTTTTTATTTTGGTCCTTGACTTTGTATCTGTGCGATATAGTACCCAATCAACCATTAAACTCTCAATTTTTCAATTGGGTCCCCGATTTCACACAATTGGCTTGAAAAAAATCCAAATTGGACTCCAAAAGTTCAAATATCAACGATTGAACCCGAATTAAATTTAAGAACTTGATTTCTTATTGACTAAGCCCTTAATAAAAATTAATTTGATCAATTTAAAGTATAATTAAGTCACCAAGCTTAAATAAACCCTTCAATTGGACCTAAATTAATTATTGAACATAATTACGCTCTTATATTAACCAACGAATAAATCAAATGGTCCATAAAAATATAATTATGTCCTATGACTTAGTTTATACGCAGCTTTATCTGATAATAAATCATTTTAGCCTTGGATCTGCGTTTTTTTTCTTCATTTCTGAGCACAAAAAGGTATAATCGAACTTTCAAAATATCCAAAATTTCACCTTGATTTTTTTTTATCGACATCACCCCCTTTTATTTTATTTTTTTGTTATTTTTTGATAGTTTTGGGGCATGACCCAAAATTGGGTTACAACAGTTGCCCCCTTTTTACAATGCTTACGACTAAAGTCTTTGTAAAAGACTTTAAATAGTAAGTGTTGTAAAGAAAAACAGAATGGAGGATATGGGGTCTCATTTTTCTGGGTGACCTACCCAAGCTAGATATGAAGGGTCTCATTTTCCTGGGTGACCGACCCGGTTAGTGGTTAGCAAGGTCTCATTTTTTTTTGGGTGACCGACCCGGTTAGTATGGCCTCATTTGATGGGTGACCGACCCGTGGTCTCATTTTTCTGGGTGACCGACCCGGTTAGTATGGCCTCATTTGATGGGTGACCGACCCGGTTAGTATGGCCTCATTTGATGGGTGACCGACCCGTGGTCTCATTTTTCTGGGTGACAGACCCGGCTAGCATGGTCTCATTTTTACGGGTGACCGACCCGGCTCGAGGAATGAAACAACACCGATTCTCACTTCATCTTCCGTGATTCTGTCGACCTAAGATTCTGTTTCTCTATATCTTTCATGACTTGCAATTACATCAGCTTTCGCCACACCTTTCCTGTCAGGTTAGTATTATGACAATAATATGCATGTTTTGTTACCTCTTTAGAAACATAGGTCCCCCCTCTCTTCGTGGTAGTCTTCCTTCATAGGATGTGTTCCCCATGCCATATCTCTACGCTTAGCGACTGAGACTTGTTGTTCCATATAGAACCCTTTCTAGCTCCATCGTAGTTTTTTTTTTTTAAAAAAAACTCAAAATGATATATACTTGAGAGAATTTCAAAACATGGTTTTATTGGCAAAATGAACACTTTTAAAACAAATCGCTATTTTATAATTTTGCCCCCAGCGTGGTACACAAAATATATCAAAAATAAATGATAGAACGTAAATATTATAAGATCATGTGCTTTGGAAAAGGTTTCTTGCAACAATAATTCATGGCCGAATTTATCTATTGAGGAAGGTTACAACATATTAGGCATAATATTTCTTTACAGAGTCAGAATTTACAGGCCTGGCTAGATCTTCTCCATCCATTCTAGATAATAGCAAAGCTCCTCCTGAGAATGACTTCTTCACCACATACGGGCCTTCATAGTTTGGGGCCCATTTACTCTGATCTTGCCCTGGTACAAACAACACCTTCTTTAATACCAAATCGCCTTCTTGGAATTTTCGAGGTCGGACTTTCTTATCATATGCTTTGGCCATCCTTCTTTGGTATAATTGATGATGACAGATTGCGGCTAACCTCTTTTCACTGATCAAATTCAATTGCTCATGTCTGACCTTTGCCCATTCTGCTTCATCTAGTTCGGAGTCTATCAATACTCTTAGTGATGGGACTTCTACCTCTAAAGGCATTACCGCCTCCATCCCATATACCAACATGTACGGAGTGGCTCCTGTTGAGGTCCGAACTGCAGTACGGTATGCATGAAGAGCAAATGGCAACATTTCGTGCCAATCCTTATAGGTGACTACCATTTTCTGAACAATCTTCTTGATGTTCTTGTTAGCAGCTTCTACAGCACCATTCATCTTGGGCCTATAAGGAGAGGAATTTGAATGCTTGATCTTCCATTTAGCACAGAGTTCTGTTATCATCTTCCCATTGAAATTTTGTGCATTATCAGTTATAATCTTTTCTGGTGGCCCGTACCGACATATCAAATCTTTATCAATGAACTTCTTTACCACCTTTTGTGTTACATGAGCAAATGACCCGGCCTCTACCCATTTTGTAAAGTAGTCGATTGCCACGAGAATGAACCTGTGACCATTGCTGGCTTTTGGGTTGATAGGCCCAATCACATCGATCCCCCACATCGCAAAAGGCCATGGAGATAACAAATTAAATAGAGGGATCGGAGGGGCACTCATTTTGTCCCCGTAGATCTGACACTTATGACATTTGCGGACATAGTCAATGCAATCCTTCTCTAATGTCATCCAAAAGTAGCCAACTCTTTGTATTTTCCTCTCCATCATATGTCCACTAGCATGGGTTGAGCAGATCCCTTCATGCACTTCTCGCAATGCGTTTCTAGCTTCAACCCCATCTAGGCATCTCAACAAAGTCCCATCAGATGACCTCTTATACAAAACTTCTACATCAAGGTAAAAATCCATTGCCAACCTTCTCAAGGTCTTCTTTTCGATGTTGGATGCCCCCATGGGATAAGTCTGATTTTGGATGAAGTTCTTGATATCGTAGTACCACGGGTTTCCATCTATTTCTCCTTCAACTGAGCAACAATGAGATGGGTTATTCCTGATGTCAATGTGTATCGGCTACAAGTGTTGCCCAAAGTCTATCCTAGCCATAGAAGCTAGAGTAGCCAAAGCATCTGCAAACTGATTTCCTTCCCTTCCTAGATGTGTGAACTCTATTTCCTCAAACTCCTTAGCCAGTTTAGATAGGTACTCTTGGTAGGGTATCAACTTTTCTTCTTTGGTTTGCCATTCCCCTTTTACCTGACAAATAATTAGCATTGAATCTCCATATACATCTATCTTCTTTACGTTCAACTCCAATGCAATCTCTAAACCAAGAATACAGGCCTCATACTCGGCTGTGTTATTAGTGCACCCGAATTGCAATTTAGTCGAAACTGGGTATTGTTTCTTGTCAAGAGATATTATCACTGCCCCGGCTCCGTTACCACATATGTTCACAGCACCATCAAAGTACATAGTCCACCATCCGGGTTTTCCTTCCTCTACTGAAAACACATCCTCATCAGGAAAATCAAAGTCTAACGGCTCATAATCCTCCGTAGCATGGTCTGCCAGGTGATCAGCAATGACACTCCCTTTCACCGCTTTCCTTGTCATGTACACCATATCATACTCGGATAGCGTAATCTTGCCACCTAGCGATTCGGCTGGATAAGTAGGGCTTCTCACATATGTACTTCAACGGGTCTAATTTAGAAATTAGCCATGTGGTATGATACAACATATACTGTCGCAACCTTTTTGCAGCCCATGCTAATGCACAACACAACTTCTCAATCATAGTATACCTAGACTCACACTCCATGAATTTCTTGCTTAAATAATAAATGACCTTTTCCTTCCTTCCCAATTCATCCTGTTGTCCAAGCACACATCCCATCGCTGTTTCAGTCACTGTTAAGTATAAAATTAGTGGCTTTTTTGGTACAGGGGGAACCAGTAGAGGTGGTTTTAGCAGGTACTGCTTGATTTTCTCAAAAGCTTCTTCACATTCTGCGTTCTAAATGCCAGGATTCTTCTTTCTTAACAAACAAAAAATAGGACCGCAGGTTGTGGTTAGTTAGGATATGAATCGAGCAATGTAATTTAACCTTCCCAAAAATCCTCTTACTTCCTTCTCGGTCTTCGGAGCGGGCATATCCTGAATAACCTTTACTTTTTCAGGATCTACTTCTATTCCTTTGTCACTCACCACAAATCCTAGCAACTTCCCAGACTTCACCCCAAATGAACACTTTGCAGGGTTAAGCCTCAATTTATATTTCCTTAACCTTTCAAATAATTTCTTCAATATTTGGATATGATTCTCTCCCTTTCCAGACTTAGCGATCATGTCGTCTACGTATACTTCAATCTCCTTGTGCATCATGTCATGAAATAAAGTCACCATAGCCCTTTGATAAGTGGCACCAACGATTCTTTAAACCAAATGGCATGACTTTATAGCGTAAAGTCCCCATGGTGTAACAAATGTCGTCTTCTCTTTATCTTCCTGCGCCATTTTTATTTGATTATAACCTGAGAAACCATCCATAAAAGAATACACGGAGCTACGATCTGCATTATCAACTAACATATCTATATGTGGTAAAGGAAAATTATCTTTAGGGCTTGCCCGATTTAAATCCCTAAAGTCCACACAGACTCGAATCTTGCCCTCCTTTTTGGGTACCACTACTATGTTGGACACCCATTGTGGATATTTGACCACCTCTAAAAAACCCGCGTTCCATTGTTTTTCAATCTCTGCCTTTACTTTGATCAAAACTTCTGGGTGCGTTCTTCTTAGCTTTTGCTTAATCGGTCTGCATCCCTCCTCCAATGGTAACCTATGGACTATGATATTTGTATCTAGTCCGGGCATATCCTCATAAGACCAAGCAAAAACATCCGTATAATCTCGAAGTAGTGCAATCAAGTCTTCCCTTTCCTTTTGCGTGATCAAAGTTCCTACCTTGAGTTCTCTTTGGCTTTCTTCAGTGCCCATATTTATGGTTTCAAGTTCCTCTTTAGCGGGCTTCCAAACTTGTTCATGTTGCTCTAATAATTTTGCGAATTCCTTAATGCTATTTTCTTCCTCTTCTACAGCTATTATGTGTTCTTTATAATTCGGCCATTCATTCTCAGTGTAAAGTGCAAGTGGTGCTGTGACAGTTTCGCTTTCAGGGTTCCTGAAAGCGGAAAATGAGTGTAAATGCACCAAATAAGAAAGAGACGAACAAAACTGCATGATCTTCATAAAAATTCAGTTCACAACAAACAAAGATAAAATCCAATTGGCCTGTTAGGCCTTAAAACAAAACAAACAAATGTAGAAAACATTGTTCATTACATTCTAAAACCAATGGAGCTTCTGGGTTTCCCACTCGGAACTTCTCTCCCTTGGCTAACTTCCGAATGCATGCATGGGCAGTGACTTCCTCTACGGCATAGATGGTCAACTGTGGTAGCTCTTCATCCCTTTTCCCTGACTGAGTCTTCTTAACGATGCTCTGAACTTCCTCCTTTTCCACAATATTTATGCTTATAGATGACATCTTCTGAAGAAAGCTCTCGTGTCCTGGATCAGGTTGTATGACATACGCTGCCTTTGGGAATGAGACTCTGATCGAAGGAATAACTAAATTCTCTTCTTCAGGCTTCCTTCCCTCGATCCTCGCCATTCTTTTCTCTCTTCTTGCCATGGCAGCCCGCTGGTAATCCTCTTTTTTAGGTTTATATCCCAGCCCAAACCTTTGTTCTGCAGCCTTCAGCTTCGTTACCCCAACCCATTCGAGTTTCTTTTTGGCTGCTCCAAATCGGGCAAGAACCTTATTCTTTAAGAGGCTTTTAGCGGCCATTTTAGTGGCCCTTGAGATCCTGGGTTTCCTTCTTGCGGCATTCTCCGGCACCCACTCGGTATTCACAACCTCAAATGCATGCAGGTTTCCATCCATACAATCTTCAGCTTCAATAAATGGGACCGCCACATTTTTCATCACGGATATAGCTTCTTCTGCCTTGACGGTAACGAGGACACCATTAGCGATGTACTTCAAACGTTGATGCAACGAAGAAGTAACAGCTCCGGCAGCATGTATCCATGGTCTTCCCAACAACATGCTATAGGAAGGGTGGATGTCCATCACCTGAAGGGTTACCAAGAAGGCTTGGGGACCTATGGCTAGCTCAACTTCGATTGCCCCCAACACTTGCCTCGGCGCTCCATCATATGCTCTCGCCGTAATCCCACTTGGATGCATGTGAGAAGGATCTACTGGCATCTCTTCCAGCATGTGTCTTGGCAACACATTTAGGGCGGAGCCATTATCGATGAGAACTTTACCAATGAGACAATCCTTGCATCTGACTGTGATATACAAAGGCTTATTATGGCCAGTTCCTTCGGCATCGAGTTCATCTTCAGTGAAATACAAATAGTTTGATGCGTGGATCCTCCCTACCAGGTGCTCCATAGTCGTTTGCTCAATATTCTGAGGCACATAGGCCTCGTTCAATACCTTTTGCAAGGCATTTCGATGAGGCTCAGAACTTAATATTAATGACATGATGAAGATTTTGGCAGGGGTTTTCTTCAACTGATCCACCACACAATACTCACTATGCTTCATCATTTTCAGGAACTCCTTCGTCTCTTCCTCTGTCACCGGTTTATTTACCTCTAACTCATTTTCAAGACCCACTACCTCTTTACCCTTGATTTTCCTTTGTTTTTCCAGCTCCTCGGGCGTGAAGCAACGACCGTTTCGAGTCAAACCACCGATCTCAGCCTGGAAGGAAGGAGCTTCACCATTTGAAGTGACACCATAATTTCCTGGTGTTGCCTTATAGTCTACCTTCTTCGCATATGAGGGTTTATACAAAACCAACCTCGACAATCCACTAACAGTTGATTGAACTCTATATTTCTCCATTCCTGCTACCTCTCCATTACTTTCCATACTCTTTATCCTCAGCTCCCCCAAAGTCAACATCCTTGCGACCTTTTGATGAAAATCGGTACACTCATCTATGTGATGCCCTTTTTCATTATGGAATGGGGAAAAATCATTTTTGCCGAAGTCGTGCTTGGTTGATCCCATCAAATGTCCAGATTGTACCAACATGCCGTATAACCTAGTCATAGTCACCTTGAGAGCCCTTACTTTGTTGTCGGTTTCTATTGCATTCACCCCACTACTTCCCGCAGCATGTTTAGGCAAAGGATTCAGACTCACATTGGGTGGATCCTCAATGGTGATCCATCCGATCCTGATCAATTGCAATACCTTTCTCTTAAACGCTGCACAAGTCTCGATGCTATGACCTGCATTACCAGCATGGTATTCGCAAGTCAGATTAGGGTTGTGCCAGGCAGGGAAAGGTGGCTTCAAAGGGGGTAGTGGTAGAGGAGCAATATGTCTAATGTTTAGTAATTGGGCATATAATTCTTTTAGGGTCATGGGCAAAGGTGGTAGTTGTTCTTCAGTTTGTGGATAGTCTCTTCTTTGGTAATTATTTTGGCTATTCGCGGGGAATCTTGGGTAAAAAGGTTGGTTTGGAGTGGTAGGTTTGGAAAAGTTGATGTTAGTGGTTTGAGGAGTAGTTGTTTGGTAGCTCTTGTAATTCTTCTCTTTCCCCTTGTACCTTTCTTCCACATTACTCACCTCCACTTCTTTTCTCTTCCCGATAAAACCCCTCTTCTCTGCGGGTTCCATAATTCTTCCACTCCGGATTCCCTGCTCGATCCTTTCAGCAATCCGTACCGCGTCAAAAAAGTGTTGGGCTGAGCTTCCCATCAGATGCTCATAGTATGGAGCCTTGAACGTGTTGGCAAACAGGGTCACCATTTCAGATTCTATCAATGGAGGTTGCACATTGACAGCTTGGTCCCTCCATCTTTGAGCATAAGTCCTTACAGACTCTTGAGCTCCTTTCTCCATTGTCATCAAACTGGTCCTATCAGGAGCAATCTCGAGGTTAAACTTATACTGCTTCAAAAAAGCGTCTGCCAAATCAGCCCACTTTCGAATCCTGATATTATCCAACTTCATGTACCAGCTAAGCGCAGAACCTGTCAGGCTATCCTGGAAGAAGTATATTAGCAATTTGTCATCATGTATAACCTCTGCCATCTTGTTATAATAAGAACGAAGATGAGTTTTTGGGCATTCTATTCCAGTATACTTTATAAACTCGGGGACCCTAAACTTCCGTGGTATCACAATGTTTGGTACCAAACATGCTTCGGCTGCCCTGATTGGGTCGGATAGATCGTTTCCTTCCACTGCTCTTATCCTTTCTTCTAGTGCAGACCATTTGTCATATCCAGTGTGCTCAGGAACTCTGGCATTTTGTGGGTCCTCGTCTGTTAAATCTAATGTAATAGGAATTGGGATGGGTTGAGTGGATTCAGGCTGCCTCTTTGGCGAATTAGTTCCCACAATAAGGGGTGCCCCCGGGCTTTGAACTGCTGGTGGTGCTTCATCAGTTTGAGCGGATGTGCCCTCTCCATCTCTTGCTCTTAAGGTCTTCTCTAGCAAACTAGTCAAACGTGCTACGTCATTTCGCATAGTTTCAAGATCCCTTTGGTACTGGGATTCTAGCTCTACCCTGTCGTTGTTTTCCATTCTTCTTCTCAGTCGGGTGTTGTGGACTTTAACAGGGGGACCTATGTTTCGTGGTCGAGCTGTTACATGAATGCATAAGCAAATGGAAAATATATGTAGTATGATGAATATGCTTGTATGGATGTATATGAAATGCAATGGGTTTCTCTTGTGAACAATTAATGGTCAAACATTTCATAGAACAGGGGTTTCTTATCACATTGCCGTTAGGAGTACTGCATTTCGAGTTATTTGCTTAAGTCATTTTCACCAAAAGACAGAATTTGCATCAGAGATAAGCAACGCCCTTTTTCATTGAAAAGATAAGCTTGCTACATTTTTGAAAAACACAAAAAGGACAAACAAATTAAAACTCTTCTTCTGTCACATCTTCCCCCAAAGATAGGAAAGCGAATCCACGGTTCTCAATTGACTCCAAGAAAGCATCGGTTTCAGCTAGACTTTGCCTATAACGGATGATGTCTCTCCCCACATTTCTAGCATTGGTCCTAATGACCCGAGCGTGCGCGACAGCTTCATCCATTTGTTTGTCGATCTTGGACAGTTTTTCAACAAGCAGCAAGTTGGTTCTATTTAATGAAGTATTATTAGCATCAATCTGATCCTTGTGTTTTTCTATCAATGCTAATTTTTCGCCTTGATGTTTTATCTTTACCCTCTCTTTGTCAAGCTTCATCTTCAGAGTTCTTATCTCGTCTTCTTTATTCATCAACTCTGCTTCATTCTTCATAAGCTCCGCCGAACGACTCTCCGACATTACATACTTCTTATATAATTCCTCATACTTCTCAATCCTATCCATCAACTCACACTGAACTTCTGCAAACTTCTCTTGGTAATACTCTATGCTCTCCTGGCATTCCTTATGTTCTATCTTCAATGTGCCGAGTTCAGAGCAACTTTGCTCCCACTTTCGATTCATCTCCGCTAATTCTTTCTCAATTTTCAATCTAGCATTTTTCTCCTCGACCATCTTCAACTCGAGCTTAGCATGTCTCGCATCTTTAGATTGTAATTGCTCATCTAAAAATGCTCTCCTTTTGTCACCTTCCAACACCATTTCTTCCATCATCATCTTGTCCTTTCTGGTCTTGTTTAACTCTATCTGAAGTTTTTCAATTTGTCTCCTCAATTCTTCTTCACTATCAACCCTTTTCCTCTTAATGATTTTTCTTCAATTTGTGGCGCTTCCCTTCTCCAATGGCCGAGGTCGAGGCAATCGAATCTCTCCATTTTGTATACCCTTCGCTTGTACTAGGATTCTCCAAACCTTTTATTTCTACCAAAACCAGATGCTTCCAATCTTGTTTGATGGCTCTCATGACTTCTTGCGCAACGAGATCTTTAAACAAACCAAAAAACTGAGCAACTCCTTTGGTCCTTGGAACGAACTGCTTGCCCCCATGTTGCCTTATCACGAGAGCAGGAGCATAACTTACATATCCGGTGACCCCTACCAACGGAACCCAACACCGCTGCCCACAGCTCATTAGAACATCCATTGCCTTGATCCATGGAGCCCTCCATTTGAAACCAGCCCTTGGTAAGATTTCTAGTTTTTCTAACCAACCCTAGTTATTTAGATTTCCCCATTCGTCTTTTACAACTATTTCCAAAGGTTTTTGGCTAAACCACCAAAAATTATTGAAAATTGGTCTTTTTGTCTCGATATGGCTGACCATCCAGATATACAACAGCTGTGTGCAACACCTCATTGCCCCTTTTCCGGCTTTTCGACAATGATTAAGCGTGATGATGGTTTCGGCTAGAATAGCGGCTACTGGATTGATTCGAGTATTCTCATATTCCACATAGACAGCAGCAGCTTCCAAACTTATTATGCCTATTTGGCTTGGGAATAGTACAAGGCCAAATATGCCCAAGGCAATTAGTCTATCTCTTTCTAGACCGGACTTCCCTTCTAGTTCACACTCTAGCATCTTCCATTTCAGGCCCACGGCATTTTTCTCGAAAAACCTTTCCAAACCAGAGATTCTGAGCAGTTTCGACAATTCAGGTACAATATTGTCACATCTTAAAGGAAAATAAGCTCTATACAAGTTATTTGGAAATTCAGTCAGCAACCCATACTCTTCCATTGTAGGACATAAATCTATATTCCCAAAGGAAAATCGGCGATAATCTAGATCCCAGAAATGAACTAAAGCTCGTATTGCTGGGCTTAAAACCTCTACTTTTGCAATCTCCATTAAACGTCTGTACTTTCCAAAGAACGCCTCTTTGTCCACGTTCTGAAAATGAGTCGTTAGTTTGCTCACCTCATTCAGGGTGCAATTCAGGTTCTTGATTGGTGGTAGAACCTCAGCACTACTCTTAATACAGTCTCCTTCGGTCAATTGTGATGACTCAGAAATTTTCCCATATTCCATGATAGAAAGTCTAGTGGTGATGGCAATTTTGTTCACAAGACCTGTAAAACGAAAATGTTTTTTAGGTTTATGTCATGTGAAATATATTACGGAGCATACACCCTAACGATAGGTTCTAGTTCTTTTATGTGAGGCATGGGGGTAGGCTTACTATTTGAGCTCTAAAGAGGGTCTCTCGCTGTCCCAGTGATCACCTTCGTAAAGGCAATATGGGGTCTTAGCAGATAATGAGATGGTACGTATACCAATCACTATCATCTAAGCTCTCAGCAAAGAGTTGGGGTTTACACAAACTTCAACCTTGACTCAAGTCATAGGTAAGCTGCTAGTCCCCCGCCTAACTTAAGGTTTAGTGTGTGCTCTCAAAATAATAAAAAGTGATGCATGATGACAGAATGAAAAGATGCATGCTAAAGCTTTTAAACAAATAAATAATTCATGGCAACGTGAGAATAAATGAATAAACAAACACACAAATAATTAACATATCATAAACAAACAAAAATTATCAAGCTTAGTCCAAATTCCCAGCGGAGTCGCCATTCTGTCGCACCCCAAAAATGGTTGAGAGCGGCGTCGTGGCGACTTGTCCTCATGAGCGGAGGAAATTAAATGTCGGGGAATTATTTATTGTTTTTTGGTAACAAAGGGAGTCGCCACCTAGTATTACGGTTACTAGGAAACCTAAGACTGGTCTTTCAGAGATTTTAGAGTAAGGGACTAGTTGCGTAAAGGGAAGGTTTTAGCACCCCTAGTACGCCCTACCTAAGGTAAGTTGCTTGGTGTTTTTGTTTGTTTTATAATTGCTAAGATATTGAAAAATATATTTATGTGTTGATAATATATTCTCCATGCCGAATATTTTGGATATCAACCCTTTAGGATTTATCTATCCAAACACCGAAAGTGAATAACAACATATTATTCCCGCCGAATATTTTGGATAGAATTTATCCAAACACCGAACCATGAATAATAGCATATTATTCCCGTGAATATTTTGGATATCAACCCTTTAGGATTTATCTATCCAAACACCGAAAGTGAATAACAACATATTATTCCCGCCGAATATTTTGGATAGAATTTATCCAAACACCGAACCATGAATAATAGCATATTATTCCAACCGAGTATTTTGAATAGAATTTGTTTATCCAAACTCCGAACCATGAATAATATGAATCACCGAAAAGTTTTTTTATATTTTTTTTGAATATTGGCCAATACCCTTTGGATTTTACAAACATGTTGTAAAATCTCAAAATGCAAGAAATGATTTTTTCTTTGCAAAAATTCATGCTAAAAAACTCATTTTTTTTCTCTTCAAAACCCAAGATAATATATATTTTTTCAAAAGAACAACAACTTTTAAAATATGCTAGTGTATTGGCCTTATGAAAGAAAAACAATACATTTTTTAGGTTTTTTATATAAGAAACAAAAATATTTTTTTATATATTTTTTATATTTTATTTTATTATTATTATTATATTATTATTATTATTATATTATTATTATTATTATATTATTATATTATTATTATTATTTACTGGTGAATGGGCTCGCCAATTCACCTTTAGAAATCAGGTCGCCAACTTGCATCGTCTCGGTCAGTGTCAACCTTAAGAAATGGGGACTGGTCGCCAACTCGATCAGCATCGGTCAGTTGTCACCAATGAAGACTGGCCGGGCCACAGCCTAAACAGGCCCGAACCCATCTCCTCTCGATTCGGGCTTCCAGCTCAGTGGGCTGGAAGCCCATTTCTAGAAACAGGCCGGGCATAAAGCTCGGCCCGAACGGCCCAGCGAGAGTGAATGAATTTCATTCACTCCCGCTGGTGCATGCGACAGGGACGATGCACAGTGAATTTTGGAGTGTGATGAATGGAAATTCTGTTAATACCTTTATGTAGAGGACGTCGAGGTGGTTCTTCTGGTCGTGGTGGCGTTGAAAATGGTGGCCTGAGCTCGCCGGAAAATGGCCGGGAAGGTGACGGGCTGTGCTGCAAACGTCGGCGTTGTTTGGTTTTTTTCTTCGCCGAGGAGGGTGTTTGAGCTGCTGGGAGTTGTGGGAAGATGACGGTGGTGAAAGGTGGTGAGTTACGGTGGCCTGAGGTGGTGATCGGAGGCTGTTGACTGGGAGAGAGAGGGAGAAAGGAGCTTCGGCTTTAGAGAGAGAGAGACGCTGCTCGTTTCAGTTGAGCGAGAGAGAGAAGACCGAGCGGCAGAGGTGGAGAAGATGGTGACGAAGAGGTGGCACAAGGTGGTCGGAATCAAAGCCTGAAATATTGCCCCGAGAGAGAGAGAGAACGCCGATTTTGGGTCTGTTGTTTAGAAAGAGAACAGAGGAGAAACAGTCGGTTTTGGGTCTGTTGTTTAGAAAGAGAACAGAGGAGAAACAAAAACAATCCTGGAGGTGAAGGTGAAGGCGAAATGCGAGGGATTAAGTTTCAAATCTTCTTTTCTTCTCCGTTTTCTTCTCGCCTCTACTTCTCTGCTCGTTCCGCTTTATAGGCGTTCAAAGCAAACCGTTGTAAGCAACGGTAGCCTACCTTCTGCGAGTAGAGGTCGTGGCGGCGACATGTAGGTGGTTGGTAGGTGGAGGTGCAAAGGCTGGTTGTCAATCGAGGCGATGGTGTCGCTGGCTCAAGCATGTGTGGTATATTACTTTTAAGGTGCGAAATGCGATTTGGTCCCTCAATTTATAACTGCCTTAATTGTGCCCCCAATTGAACTTAAATTTATGATTTTGTACAATTATATCCTCCTTCATAAATTTCAATACTATCCTTGACTTCACGCACCTTTTTATTTTGGTCCTCGATTTTTTATCTGTGCGATATAGTCTCCAATCAACCATTAAACTCTCAATTTGTTCAATTGAGTCCCCGATTTCACACAATTGGCTTGAAAAAAATTCAAATTGGCCTCCGAAAGTTCAAATATCACCGATTGAACCCGAATTAAATTTAAGAACTTGATTTCTTATTGACTAAGCCCTTAATAAAAATTAATTTGATCAATTTAAAACTATAATTAAGTCACCAAGCTTAAATAAACCCTTCAATTGGTCCTAAATTAATTTGGAACATAATTACGCTCTTATATTAACCAACGAATAAATCAAATGGTCCATAAAAATATAATTATGTCCGATGACTTAGTTTATACGCAGCTTTATCTGACAATAAATTATTTTAGCCTTGGATCTGTGTTTTTTCTTCATTTCTGAGCGCAAAAAGGTATAATCGAACTTTCAAAATATCCAAAATTTCACCTTGATTTTTTTTACCGACATCACCCCCTTTTATTTTATTTTTTTTTTTGTTATTTTTTTTTTGATAGTTTTGGGGCATGACCCAAAATTGGGTTACAACAACCATCATCATTCAAGCATGGCTTCACTTCCCATCCATGGTAGATCTCTTGGAATTCGAGTACACTCAGTGATCCACAAGCCATCTCACCTATCATCTTCTACTGGTTTTGCAAACATGCTTGGCCACGGCAGCTGGTCTAGGCCTGGTCTAGGTAAATTATCAATGGAGAGTTCTTATATGAACGCCACAACACCACCGCGTGCCAGCGGCGGTAGGTTCACCTTCGAGAGGACTGGTGTCTGTAGTTTCTCCTGGACACTCGGAATTGGTAGGTGGATAGGCAATAATGGTCATTTGAAGACTAATCAAGATGATCATATTCACAAGCTTGATTTGTCCCTCAAGCTCGAAATGTGTTTCTCTCCCTTTTCCACACTTTAATCTATCTTCTTGTACTCATATTTACTCGAATCTTGGCCGTGAAATGCTAAATGATTGCTGTTTTTATTCTCTTCCCTTCCTTGATTGCAATAAATAGTTCATGTTATGCTGCATCAATCTTGTGAAAGCATAGTATATTTTTTTCTTAATAAGAAACGAGAAGCTCGAATATGAGATTCGACCTACAACAATTAAGAGTTTATACTTTAATTTCTTAGATATGGTCAATTTAAGAGTAATTTATGATTACTCGTGAATCATGTGGTGTTCTTAATCTAGGAAGCATGGTTTGATGAGGAGATTAAACAAGACTATCCTTTAAATTGCTGAGGGTTTTCATAAATCTAGTTAATGGTGCAAGAACATCCCTCGTACACCCAAAATTATCATATCAAGCCCGATTCAATCTCATGTATCAAATGTTGTAGCTGCTGCTGTCTGTCTCATACGTGGATGCAAGACATGACTGAATACATTAAAAACACTGTCACATGACAATAGTGATACAGTTAATGATGATATTAATACTTTATGTCCCAAATGAACATATCGTGATGGTAGAGGATTTATGATATACATAGCAAGTTTCGAGTTCAAATCCGGATATATATATTTTATAAGAACTTGGAATAGTCATAGTTTTACTTACTCGTCTAAACCTATAAAATATATTTTCTAAAAAGTGAGTTTTATCAAATAAAAAAAGATATTAATATTTTACATTGGCTAGGAGTGGAGAGTATAGACATTTACAAGTTTCCAGTAGCGATTTTCTTTTTGAAGAATGTCTTTTCATGATAAAATTTATTTTTTATTTTAAATTAAAAAAATAATATTTTTAGATCATTTTGATGTACTTGTCTCTCTCTTCTCACGATCGATGAGCCTTTCTATGACAACACCCATAAGCTTCGAATATAAGAGAACAGCAGCCATGGAAAGGAGTTTTTCTCTACGCTGTCAGCTATCATGGATTCACCTTGCCTGCCTCAAAGCAGAAAGAAAACACAAAATCTTCATTCAGCCACAAAGAATCTAGAAGATCTGGTGTTGTTTGCAGGAAATAATATCAAATTAGGCATTATAGAAAAGCAAATTTATTCGTAGGATAAATTGTATTTATGTGCATTTATTAGTATTGGGGGAACTGTTTCTTTGTCATTTACAATTTTTTATTGAGACTTTCTCCATTATTTAAAAACCCTAAACACGATGCATGTTTGTCTCTTACCGTGTAGCGTGTAAGATGTTCTTTCACAAACTGGTCATTAAATCCAGGGAAGATTTGATTCTGTGTTCATACAGTGTAGAATAGTGTGTTGAAATCTGAAATTATGATTCCGGCACCGCACAGAGTACAAGTCGAAGGAGATGATCACAAAGTCGAAGGAGATGAAGAATTAAAGCATTGAAGACATTGTAATCACGTTTATTATGTTCTGTTCTTAATTCATTCTTTTAATTGTCAAGTAGTCAAACTTTGGTAGAAATTGACTTTGTCGAATGTTGACTAAGTCTTCTCTGATTTCTTGAATTATAGCCGTTGTAATGTTTTGATGCTTATAAATAAAGTTTATGGGATGGCAGTAACCATACGAATCTATTCTGCCAATGTTTCTTTGTTCTTTCTGTCCAAATTGTCAAAAATCCTGAGTTCATAATTTCTGGAAATTTTCCTTCCCAGTTCTTGATCTCTACAGTAACTGTTCTTCAGAAATTTTACAACTTGTCCGTACTGCATTTGAACAAGTACTTGTTCATATCTCGAAATTTGAGTTTTTCTTCGAATTTCAATATGGTATCAGAGCAGAATAGGTCTTAGAAAGGGATTTGTTTCTAAACACGAGTGAATCAAAAAAAAAAGTGAGCTTGTTCAAGATTAAAGAAAATCTTGAAAGGGAAAACAGAGGTTTATTTTCCAGAAAAATTTAGTGTTCTTCAAAATCAAGAAATCGACCTTTCTTTGATTTGTTCTCAACAAAAGGGTAATCAATTGACTGTGATTATCAGTTGATATCCTTGTTCTTTGTTCTGCAAAAGAAAATCATCAAGAAAGAAAGGAATCCGAAGCTGACAAGAATGGACTCCTCATTCTCATCCAAATCACCAGTCTTCACAGGCACCAACTATGGTGTTTGGGCTGTGAAGATGACCACATACCTTAGAGCCTTTGACCTGTGGGAAGTAGTGGAAACAAACAAGGATCCAACACCTTTGAACAACAATCCTACAGTAGCTCAGATTAAATACTTTAATGAAGAAAAAGCCAAGAAATTCAAGGCACTCACATGCATACACAATGCAGTGAGTGAGGAGATCTTTACCAGAATTATGGCATGCGAGAGTGCAAAAGAGGCATGGGAAAAATTAAAGGCAGAGTTTCAAGGAGACGAAAAATCTAGAAGAATGCAGATTTTGACCTTGAAGAGACAATTTGAAGGTTTAAGAATGAAGGAAACTGACACTGTCAAAGAGTTTTCTTCAAACATATCCAAGATAGTTAATCAAATGACACTACTTGGGGAAGAAATCCAAGAGTCCAGAGTAGTGGAAAAAGTGCTGGTCGACTTGCCGTAAAAATTTGAAACAAAAATATGCTCTTTAGAAGACTCAAAGGACTTCACCTTAATGAGTCTTCAAGAATTGATCAATGCCTTGCAGTCGTGGAACAAAGGCGAGCATTCAGACAGAGCATACAAGTGAAGAAGCCTTTGTCGTTGGATTCAAAGGCAAGACAAAATACTGAATTCTCGTAATTCCTGAATTCACAGTGTTCTTCAGAACCCGTAAAATAGAGCAAAATCTGGTAAACCTTGGCGGAATAAAAGTCGCAGAACAACCAAAACCATGCCAACAAATTCAACTCAAAAGGAAAAGAAAAGAGAGAACAATTTCCCACATGTAGATACTGCCAAAAGACAAATCACTTGGAGTCTTGGTGTTGGCTGAAAAATGCTCAGTGCAGGAAGTGTAAGCAATACGGCCACATTGAGAAATTTTGCAAAAACAACACTACAAGCCAAGCTTATAGTGCTGAAGTGGAGGAGCTTAAAGAAGAACTTCTATTCACAGCCACTGAAACACACCAATGCAACAAAACAGAGGTAAGTAATCTAACTTGGTTAATTGATAGTGGATGTTCAAACCACATGTCTGCTGAATTGAGCTTGTTTGAAAATCTTGATGCAAACTATAAATCTAGGGTCAAAGTAGCTAATGGGCAGTATGTAGGTGTTGAGGGTAAAGGTGATGTTAAAATTGATACACTAGCTGGTTTAAAGAAGTTTGAAAACATTCTATATGTTCTTGAAATTGATCAAAACCTCATTAGTGTAGGCCAACTACTTGAAGAAAATTTCTCATTATTGTTCTTAAATGGCATCTGCACGATCAAGGATGATCAAGGTGTCATCTTATTCACTGCAAAAATGTCTAATAGATGTTTTAGTATAGAAAAACAACTAGAACACATAGGCATGAACTCAAGCACAACCGAAAATTCTGTTTTATGGCATAAACGTATGGGACATGTTAACTATGTGTCCCTAAAGAAAATGGCAGAATTAAAACTAGTAGAGGGACTACCAACCATACATGAACTCAATGGGATTTGTGAAGCATGTCAACTGGGAAAACAGGCTAGAATTAAGTTCAACAAATCTTCAAATAGGTCTCATTAGCAAACTACAACCGGTGCACTCTGGATGTGTGTGGTCCAATGCACAATGAATCCCTTAATGGTGCTAGATATTTTGTGCTTTTATAGATGACTTTAGCAGGTATAGCTGGGTGTATTTTCTCAAAAATAAAAGTGATGTATTTGAGATTTTTCTGAAATTTAAGGCAGCTGTTGAAAAGGAGTCAAATTGCTCCTTGAAAACTTTTAGAACAGACAATGGGGGGGAATTTACCTCCCATAAATTCAAGGAATACCTTGCTAAAGAAGGTATTAAACATCAGCTCACTGTCCCCTACACCCCACAATAAAATGGGGTGTGTGAGAGAAGAAATAGGACTCTCATGGAGATGGCAAGATGCCTTCTCTATGAGAAGAAATTGCCCCTAAAGTTTTGGGCGAGAGGCTATCAACACAGACCTCTTATATTCCGAATAGGTTGAGCTCGAGATCAATAGGGGACACAACCCTTTTGAAGAATGGTTTGAAGCTAAACCAAAATTAGACCATTTAAAAATCTTTGGAAGTCCTCGTTATGTGTTGCAAACCGGACTTTAAAAGAAAGAAATTAGAACAGTATAGTCGAAATAAGAATCCTCATAGGATATAGCTCAAACACAAATGGATATAAGGTGTTTGACTTAAAATCAAACTCAACCATAATAGCAAGAAACATAAAAGTAGCTGAAGAACAAACCTGGAATTGGGAAACAGAAAAACTAGTTGAAGACAATTTGAATCTGTCAGATGAACTAGAATCTTCAACTGAACCTGATGATCAATCAGTTGGAGATATAGATAACATAGAAGAAATTGTAAATGAAGATGAAGATCAACCAGTAAGGGGAACTAGGTCCCTAAGTGACATCTACAATAGGTGCAATTTAGCCACCACTGAACCCACAAATATAGAAGAAGCAATGGGGTCTAAACTGTGGGTGGCAGCAATGAAAGAAGAATTAAACATGATAGAGAAAAATCAGACTTGGACCTTAGTTGACAGACCTAAACACAGAAAAGTAATAGGTGTTAGGTGGATATTCAAAATTAAATTGAATCCTGATGGGAGTTTAAACAAAAATAAAGCTAGATTGGTAGTCAAAGGCTATGCACAAGAGCAAGGCATTGACTACCAAGACACATTTGCACCTGTCTCTAGAATGGATACCATTAAGTTGCTGCTCATGTTAGCCTCACAAAAGGGATGGTTGGTTTGGCAAATGGATGTCAAATCAGCCTTCCTAAATGGTACATTAGCTGAAGAAATATATGTGGAACAACCACAAGGATTTGAGAATGAATCAAACATGAACAAAGTCTACTTATTAAAGAAGGCTTTGTATGGATTGAAACAAGCTCCTAGAGCTTGGTATAGCAAGTTGGATGAATATCTAACAAGTCTAGGATTTGAGAAAAGTTTAAATGAAGCCACCTTATATGTTAAGAAAGTTAGGGATCAAATCTTGATAATATCAGTTTATGTTGATGATTTATTAATAACAGGTAACAATGAGCAATTTATAGGTGAATTCAAGGAAAACATGAAAAACAAATTTGAAATGAATGATCTAGGTTTATTAGCACACTTTCTAGGAATGGAAATTTCTCAAACTAAGAAAGGGTGCTTTGTGTGCCAAAAACAATTCATAAGTAAATTGCTTAACAGGTTTGCAATGGAAAATTGCAAACCTGTCAGCACACCTATGGTGTTAGGAATGAAATTGATGAAAATAGATGGGTCACCGAGTGCAGATGGAAGGATTTTTAGAAGTCTAATTGGGAGCTCATTATACTTGTCTTCAACACGACTGGACATTGTATTTACTAAGTGAATTATCTCTCAAGATTCATGCAAAACCCTACTCAAATACACTACACACTGCAAAAGAGTCTTAAGATACTTGAAAGGCACAAGTGGACTTAGGAGTATATTTTAGCAAGCATAAACACGAGTGAATTTAAAAGGTTTTTGTGATAGTGATTGGGCTGGGAGTGATGAAGAAATGGTAAGTACCTCAGATTATTGTTTTACAATAGGTGAGTGTATTTTTGTTGGAATTCTAAGAAGCAACAAGTTGTTGCACACTCCACTAGCAGAGGCAGAGTATATCTCAGCATATGTAGTCACCAACCAGCTTGGTTTGGCTAAGAAAGGTTCAAAAGATTTAGATTGTGAACAAATAGAACCTACTGATCTTTTCACGTGATAACATGTCACCTATAGCTATCTCAAAAATTCGATGTTCCATGATAGAACAAAGCACATGAAAATTAAGTTTCATGCTCTTCGGCAATTCCAACAAGAAGGTGAGTTGATCATGAAGTATTGTAGCACTAATGAGCAACTAGCGATTTGTTCACCAAGTCACTAGCAAAAGAAAGATTCGTGGAGCTCGTAAATATGGTAGGAATGCGCATTTCAGGAATCAAGGGGAATGTTGAAATCTGAAATTATGATTCCGGACACTGCACAGAGTACAAGTCGAAGGAGATGATCACAAAGTCGAAGGAGATGAAGAATTAAAGCATTGAAGACATTGTAATCACGTTTATTATGTTCTCGTTCTTAATTCATTCTTTTAATTGTCAAGTAGTCAAACTTTGGTAGAAATTGACTTTGTCGAATGTTGACTAAGTCTTCTCGATTTCTTGAATTATAGCCGTTGTAATGTTTTGATGCTTATAAATAAAGTTTATGGGATGGCAATGAACCATACGAATCTATTCTCGCTAATGTTTCTTTGTTCTTTCTGTCCAAATTGTCAAAAATCCTGAGTTCATAATTTCGGAAATTTTCCTTCCCAATTCTTGATCTCTACAAGAATCAGTTCTTTAGAAATTTTACAACTTGTCCGTCATGCATTTGAACAAGTACTTGTTCATATCTGAAATTTGAGTTTTTCTTCGAATTTCAATATAGTGCATGCCCTCTGCATTGAAGTTTATAAAAAAGGTTTTCTCCTAAAATTAAGTCAACTGCTTAGCGGACATGCCCCTCTCGCTTCAATTCATTAAATTAAATTTAGATCAAGCATTCGAGAAACTAGACTAGAATGGGTTCTTGCAGAAACAGAAAATTAGGTTTTGCATCGTGGAGAATAACACGATGGCCTTCGATAACGCTCCTTATTTGATACTTTGCATATCGAGCATCGGATAAAGAGTGTTAAAAGACATTAAAGGTCATCATGTTTCCTGCCAAAATTAGGGATCATGAAATGGATACCAAGAAGTTGGGCAGCTGCCAAGAGCTTCCCATCTAAACCCAAAAAGAACTGGTCATACCTCTTCGTCCAGTGTTGTTGATCTCGTTTTATAACCAAAACATTTCGTACCAGTTAAAAAAACAAAATGAAACAATATAATTTTTACCTCAGTTTAAAATTTGACTTTATTCCAGAAATTTCATTCAAATTTCAGCCGGAACATTCCGGTTTTGGCCGCTTTAAATTACCTTGCTTTGGACCAGAATGTCACCTGGTCATACCTCTTTGGACCAAAATGTCTCACCATGAAGACGGTACATGGACCATTCACCCAGTATAGCTGGTGTTCATCTGGGCAGGTTTCATTCCACAGAAACTAATATGCCTTGCATTTGATGAATAAAGATTATAAAAAACTAAAACCAGACCCTGCCCTTCATTTGAGCTCAGTGATAGCACATTATTCCATTAAGGGCAGGAAAAGGGTTCCTGCTCATATAAATCCACACCACCATCATCTCAACAGTGCTTATTGTTTTCAGCTTTTATATCACAATCAAATTCATTTGACCTAATTCTGCCACAGAACCTTAACATGACAACTACCAAGCATCAATATTTTCTGGACAAATTAGCAGCAATCTCATGTTGCTTGTTTCAACACGAAAGCATAATGGTGTGTCCTGTTAGAAAGATAGCAAGAGAAGAAATGATGGCCAGCGTGATGTTATGGAAGCCTGCCAGTGAATCACTAGATATCACCAAATAAACTTGACAAAAGGCAATATCATTATTTTACACCATTCGACATCCAATCTTATTGCACGAACATGAAATTCTCTAATTGTTTTTAAGGTTTGAGCATGTAAATGTACAATAATTTACCACAATATGCCAAGTGCAGAACAAACTTGAATATACCTTTTGTCCCATCACAACCTGCTATGTTAGGCTTAACAAGGGCAACATCAATTGTGTAGCTAACCCAATCAAGCAGTTCTACTGAAAGCAAACCTCGATTGTGCTTTTCTTATGGCTACTTCAAAGGTTGGAAGGGGACGATTCCTTGAAAATATATTAGGACTGGAAGCCAAAAGCAATGAGGCTAGTGTAATAGGAAGAGACATGGATTAGAGCACAAAATACAAAAGGAGAAGAGATACGAAATGTGCCGTTTGGGAATTGAATCAAACACATTGTTCAGCCAAACAATAGAAATATTGATATAGCTGTGACCCATGTCAAATAAGGCTATACAGAAAACAAGAGTGTCTCGTTGATTCTAACCACAAGATAAGTACAATGGTTAGCAATCTATTTATGTGATTTTAGCTGATATGGTGTGAAACATGCCTCACCACAAACTGTAAATCTTTTGCATAATATGCATCTACGATGAAGAAAAAAAATGTGAAGAAATCATAGTTTAGATCCTAAAAAGAACTAAGACTGCAACTTAATCTCGAGTTCCCACACTTATCCCTCCTCTCTAAAAGTCCCATCTTTCGATGTGCGCACCCCAAGTCAACATGAAGGCACAAATGTAGAAATAATCCTCCCTAAGGAATCCTTTGATTCACTGACTTTTATTTCCTTCATCCAAAAACCTTAGAGTACCTTGGTTAGAATCCCAAGTAATTTTCAAGCTGGTTGAGCTAACTCAAAAATCCATTAATGAGGGGAGATTTTGCACCTAGAGAGTCTCTAAGATGATGGTTCCCCAGTTATGAATCTCTAGAATCAAGCAGTTGATTCCAAGCTCACCAGCTCATAATGAAAATTCAACACCCTCATTTACAGGGTTTGAGTTACTCTCAGCTATGCTCGAGACCAATAATATTTCCATGCTCAACCATAAAGAAAGTCCCACTGAAGTAAGTTCCCATATGGGTAATTTTTTACCATTCTTACGTTCAGAATTTTGGGGATAGAGTGGCTGCTTTCAAGACCCAAGCCTGCAACTCAGGGTTTCAAGAGGATTGCACCAAGAAAAGGCCCTATCCATATTCAACAATGCCTTTTCTCGTTTCTAGACAAAAAAAAAAAAAATTGTTATCTAATTTTGAACACCTAAAGGAGAGTACTTATTTGAATATGCAGTTTCATGCACAAAGGTTTCACTTCAAGAGTTTCTTTGAATAGTTTAGTTAATTCCTTAAACATGAGTTTCCACATTAGAATAGCAAGAACAAATGAAATTACAGCCTGGGCCAATGGAAGGCCTTTGCAGCTATTTTAACAATTCATTGCAAGGGCAGTGATCTGAATAACAGTGATCTCGTTAAATAATCAAAAAATAAAAATAAACAAAGCTGTCTCATAAAGGGCGCCGCGAAAAAACATCCTTCTATTTTTCTACAAAAGATTTGACCTTTCCAAACCATTGTATAAGTTCAATCCTATCCTTATTCAGCATATATTCATGCAAGAAGAAAGAAAGTTCATCATTTACCCCCCTTGCGTCCAAGTACTCGCGAAGCCTCTTCTGAAGCTCTCTACTCAACTTCCTAAAAAAACATATTTAGTCCAAACCTAAGTCAACCAACCAAGCAAACCTGAATTGCAAAACAAACACGAGCACCACAATCATCAAAAGAAAAGAAAAGAAAGGTCCACACCTGAAATCAGGCCCCATATAAGGCCTTCCCAGCATCTTCTCACCCCTGAGCAAGTAAACTTTCTGAATCTCCAAACGATCAGGCCACGCTGAGCATAAGAACTCCAAATTTTCACCACCATCCCCTTTTGAAACATCAACAATAAAACTAATGTGAAGACGCACATCTTCGCCCGTGGCATCATCTCCAAGTTTTGGAACAGTTACGTATCCGTCAAACATTGTAACTTCAAGTTTAATATCTTCAATATTTACCCCTCATTATCATCCACTGCTCTCCTGGTTGATCTTCCACTGTAAATGAATGAAATCTCGTCTCTGGCTACATAATCAAAAAAAAAAAAAAAAAACCAGTTACTATTAACAAACAAGTCAGTCACATAAATTACACAAGTAGAAAGCTAAAGCTTCAATGTGAGAAAATTAACCTCTTGTAATGATCGCACACGTAAGGACAAAGCTATCAAGAGCCCATTTTTTTATTTTTTTTACTGAATATAAATAATTAACTCACATTGATATAATAATTTCACTTCATAAATTAATCTTCTAAATAAATTACATAGCTAAAGCTTTTTACTTTCATGTTTAAATTCACCCAAAAAGAAATCTTCTAAATAAATTACACGAGTAAATAAAAACTATTATGTACCCATTTTTACAGAGGATAAAAAGTCACTCCAAATATAACAATTTCACTTCATAAATCAATCTTCTAAATGTATTACACTGCTAAAGCTCATTACTTTCATGCTAGAACGCCAAAAAAATTATAAATAAATTTCACGATTAAATAAAAAAATTAAGAACCCATTTTTGGTTTAAACTTAAAAGGCCAAAAAACAATTTAACGATTCAATTCTAGTCTTGCCAAAAATTATATATAGGAATTGCTGAGTTTATTGAGTTAGATCCTGTCTTAAAAAACAAAACAAAAATTGCATAATAATTTAAATCATAAATGGCAATTAAGAACTATTTTTTTTTGGAAAGTAGTTAAACTATTGTAGAGGTATTTTAGCAATTTCTTAGATAATTTTTCCCTGCACTATTTTTCACTCACTTTCATATTGGAACTTGCTTCTTTTTTAAAAAATTGTATTCATTCAATTGAATAAGCTTCTTATACAACTAAAGTAACATTCAACATAAATCGTTGTATTTTTAGTATCAATTACGAAGTCTATGTCCCACTCGTATTATTCCCCATTTTTCTTTCTCTGTTCAATTGATATCTTTCCAAGAGTATCGGCCATGTTGCCTTTTTTAACTTATTATGATGTGCAGGAGAGCATCGAAGACTAAAAGAAGCCATGGAATGGTTATTTGAAGCTTATGCAGATTAGTGTTGGATAAAAGCTTATGTATATTTGTCATAATGCTAGAAAATGGATGGAGCTGGCAGATTAAAGCTGATTGCCTTTAAACCATGTTACAGTTGAAACATATATTTCATACAGGAGAAATAGTTAACAAGTTCATAAACCTAACGCATTTTCAGGGGTATAGCTGGTTAAGCGAGAGCCAAATGATAATTGAGGAAAAAGAAACTTTGTTTGCCTAGGAGATTCTCTTATTCAATGGAAAAGGGTCAGAACCTCAAGCAAATTTTATAGCTAATATAAAACAGGAAAAACAAAGTCATCTCTACAGGAATGCACAGGGACATGGAGACTTGCCTGATTGACCATCACGCTCACCAAATCTTCCAAGGAGCCAAAATTATTCAAAACAGAACCGTCTCTTGACCTCACTAATGTTTCCATGGCTGAACACTCAACCTCATTATGCTTCATCAATGAGGTATCAACAAAATTTGACAGTCCACCTGAACTGAAGCTTGTGTTTCTCTGAAAAAACAGGTTATTTGCATCCAAATCTTCCAAGGAGCCAAAATTATTCAAAACAGAACTGTCCTGTGGCTTCTCTTGGCTTGGAAAATACCCATCTCTTGACCTCACTAATGTTTCCATGGCTGAACATTCAACCTCATTATGCTTCATCAATGAGGTATCAACAAAATTTAACAGTCCAGCTGAACTGAATCAAAAACGAAGATTATCAATCCAATGGCTTATAAATATTCATAATTTACACAACTAACTACATAAATCTGACAAAGAACTAAAACGTTAAACCTTAACAACAAAAACACCAAAACCCATGTCCAAAAACACATGAACAAATCAATGAAACAATAAAAGAGAGAGAGAGAGAAACCACTGTACTGGCATCTACGGAGTAGAGTCTCTAGCAGTAAGAGACAAGTTGGGTCATCATCACATGCCAAAACTCTCATACCAATAGGAAACTTCTCTTATTATCCTGGCAGATGTGTATGGTGGTGGAGCAAAACGTTCACGAGTCAGTCCAGATATCCTTGACCGACCAACCTGCAAGCCTCAAGTTGAGACAGGATCTTCAGCCATTAAAGACAATTCATGAACAGATAAATCTAATTCTCTCTCCTTCACAGCAGAGAACTCCTGCTTCAGAACAGGCTACTCTTGGTTCAAGCAAACATGTCCAAGCTGAATCGCAGAGCAAGGAAGCAGAATTTCACTCACCTTCTGGCCAACTGAAGGAGAATGACGACAACGCTGCTGCTACCGAAGTTGTTGAGATGAAAGACGCAACAACCGAGCCAAAATTGCAAGGAACTGTTGCAGTATTGAACGAAGAACTAGTTAAAGTAACAAGTCAATCTACCAGCGATTCTCCACCTTCTGCATACATAGTTACTCCTCCAATAGAACCAACTTGTTCATCAGGGACAGCTGAAAAGGATGTGGGAAAGGTCGACATGAAAAATGAAAATGACACCCAACACTGATGCTGTACCAAATGACACCACAGAGAAATCAGACTCAGGGTTGATCGTTTTAGATGATACATACAAATGGAATACCTTTTCATGCTCCTTTTGGCTGCAACAAACTAGTTTTACAGGCTTTAGCAGAAAAAAACTGTCACCCTAAAGTACTTTTAAACCATCATTTACCAAATTTTGGCGAGCTTGAGATTTTGTTGACTAACCATGCAGCTCATTACAAATAGCTACATTTCAACTGCCTGCTAGAAGCCAGATTGTTAATTTATTATCATTTTTTTTAATGATCAACACTTCTTTCCTACAGCCTCAACTCGCTCAAAGGTGATGTAAGGTAATGCTGTTTCATCCTTGGGGCTTTGAAGCAGCTGTTGCTGACATTTTTCTTTCTTTCCAGATCAGGCCGGTTGAAACCTTGGAGCAAGGCAAGGCGCATGGCTCCAATCGGACTACTCCCAGCAAGTTTAGTTCCAATCTTGAATGGAGCGGCTTTTCTACTAAAGCAGTCAATGCTAACCTTTTTTTTCATCCAAATATACTAGGAAGAAAGAATTGCAGAGGGTCATCTTTCACAATAACAGTTCAAGAAAAGAAGTGAGACTGAGTGTTTGATGTCGTTATTGCTTGATTTCTGCATTTATTCCTTGGAGTGGATGGTAGGTTTTTGAATCTTCAAGATATAATTTTGACTTTATTATCACAGATAAAATAGATTTGCAGTATAATTGTGAAAACCTGATTTTATTATCATAAGTAATAGATTTGTAGTATGATTGTATTGTAAACACCAGGTTGAACCTAAGAGAAATTTTATTAATTTTTCTACAAGAAACTGAACTAAATAAAACGAACAGAGGATTTGAGTTAAAAATTAAAAAAAAAAGAGTAAAAATAATATAATGATGTGTTAACTTAATTTAAAGATCCGGATATTTATTCTTATAAACTTGTTGATCATCAAAGTAAAATAAATATCTTTTTAATTCAAACAAATAAATTCGGTGTCTCTTAGAGTTAAAAGAAATCAAAAAGATTATGAGTAAATTTATTATATAAAACTTTCTAATTAATTTATTACCATCAAATAAATTTAATATTAAAAAGTAATTTTAATTCACTAGCAATAGTAAAGTAAAATAACTACTATCTTGAAAGTAAAGGCTAGTGGCCATGAGCTGCACAAAAAACTAGTGCTTGATAAATGAGAATCATTTTGAGAAAACATATGCAATGAGATATGTGTAATGTTGATCATTTCATCTACCACCAACCTTTAAGTCAGATAAATATTTAATATCTTCAAATATGATTAATGGTTGACTTATTTAATTAACCTCATGCAGTGCTTTCGTGGAAGATGCTGCCAACTACCATCAATTACGTAGTAAGTATATGGAGGAAGGGACCCTCATGCAGCGACTTTCACTGCTTTCATGGAAGATGCATCTCTTCATTCCAAAACACCATTCATATCATTGTCAACCTCAGCAATGATCCATCGTCTTGAAAAACAATAATACAACTCATCTCATCATTCCAAAACAACGCCTCATTTCATCTTTATTTCGAAACTTTCAGACCACACTTCTCTCTTTTCATCAAATCTTACTTCTTTGATCCCCCCCCCCCCCAAAAAAAAAAAAGACAATATGGCAGCAGAGCTTCTTCTTAAGTTGGAGGAGACTTTGAACACGGTGATTTTCATGGCTGCTGAAGGGATCGGATTTGCTTGGGGATTGGAGGGCCAGCTGCAGAGGCTTAAGGAGTCCTTGACCATGATCCAAGCTAACCTCCAAGATGCAGCCACAAGGCCCGTAACAGATAGGTCTGTGAAGCTTTGGTGGGAGAGGCTAAAAGATGTATCTTGTGATGTCGGAGATGTTATAGACGAGATTGCGAATGAGCTTCTCCAAAACGACCACAAGAAGAGAAAGGTACGCGACTTCTTTTCAATCCACAATCCAGTTGCTTTCCGTCTGAGTATGGCTCGAAAAGTTAAGAAGATCAAAAAGCTTTGGATGAAATCCGGGAAGATGCTGCAGGATTTGGGCTTGGAGCGACATCTCAACAGCATGAAGATAGAGCTCAAGAAGTTTGCCGGTACCTAGATCGAGAGACAGATTCCTTACTTGACGGCTCAGAAGTTGTAGGAAGGGACGATGATATCTCTATTGTTATGGATACGCTGACAAGCTTGACCAAACAACATGTCCTTTCGGTTGTCCCTATAGTGGGGATGGCTGGCCTTGGAAAGACTACCGTGGCAAAAAAAGTTTGTGAAGCAGTGAGGGAGAGAAAACACTTTGATGTGACTCTATGGGTGTGCGTTTCTAATGATTTCACTGAGGTGAAGATTTTAGGCGAGATGTTGCAAGAGATTGATAAATCTACTGGTGGGTTGAGCAGTCTCAATGCAATTCTTCGAAACCTTAAGAAAGAGCTAGAAAATAAGACATTTTTTCTTGTTCTTGATGACGTGTGGAATGAAGACCATGGGAAGTGGGATGATTTGAAGGAGCAATTGTTGAAAATTAGCAGCAAGAATGGGAATGCTGTTGTTGTTACAACCCGCAAAACGAAAATAGCAGGCATGATGGAGACTTCTCCTGGGATTCAGCACCAGCCAGGGAAACTATCAGATGATGAATGTTGGTCCATTATCAAGCAAAAGGTGAGTGGGGGTGGAGGAGCAACATTAGCTGCAGATTTGGAGTCTATTGGAAAAGACATTGCAAAGAAATGTGGAGGGCTTCCATTGCTTGCTAAAGTTCTGGGAGGAACATTGCGCCGAAAGGAGACACAGGAGTGGCGGTCAATTCTAAACAGTAGATTTTGGGATACAAAGGATGGAAATGAAGTTTTTCGCATATTGAGACTCAGTTTTGATTACTTGTCATCGCCAACATTGAAAAAATGTTTTGCATACTGTTCCATTTTTCCTAAGGATTTTGAAATTGAAAGGGAAGAGCTAATTCAACTCTGGATGGCTGAAGGTTATTTTGGGGCATCAGATGGGAGGAGGGCAACAAGTGTTTCAATGACTTGCTTGTAAATTCCTTTTTCCAAGATGTTCAAAGGAACAGGTATGGGATCATAACAAGTTGCAAGATGCATGATCTTGTGCATGATCTTGCATTACAGGTCTCAAAATCAGAAACGTCAAGTGTGGAGGCGGGTTCAGAAGTAGATGGTGCATCTCATATTCGTCATCTAAATCTCATTTCTCGTGGGGAAGTTGAGTTAGTATTTCCAGCGATTGATGCTAGAAAACTGCGTACGGTTCTCTCAATGGTTGATGTATTCAATCGGCCTCGCAAATTCAAAAGCTTGAGAGCTCTGAAATTGAAAAGGTATAGTATCACTGAGTTACCAGATTCAATTTGCAAGCTAAGACATTTGAGATATCTTGATGTCTCGAATATCAGAGCATTGCCAGAATCCATTACAAACCTCTACCATTTGGAAACACTAATATTAAAAAATTGTGCACAACTCCCAACACTTGGATGCTTTCCTCGCCTTAAGATTCTAAAGATGATCAAAATGGATACTGTAAAATGTATAGGTAATGAGTTCTATGGGAGGGGTGGCAGGGCAGGGGTGCTATTTCCGGCACTAAAAGAACTCACTCTGTTCCGTATGGATGGTCTTGAAGAATGGATGGTAGCAGGTGGAGAAGGTTATCGAGTATTTCCTTGTCTTGAAAAGTTGAGCATTCAGGGGTGTGGCAAGTTGAAAAGCATTACGATATGTGGTCTTTCATCTCTTGTAGAATTTGAAATTGATGGATGTGGTGAATTGAGATATTTATCCGGTGAATTTGATGGCTTCACGTCTCTTCGGTTGTTGAGGATTCAGGATTGTGGAAAGCTGACATCCATTCCAAACGTACAACACTGCACGTCTCTGGTGGAATTGAATATATGGTGGAGTGAGTTGATTACAATTCCTGGTGATTTCCGAGAATTAAAATATTCTCTGAAGAAATTGATTATTGACGGTTGTAAATTGAGAGCTCTTCCAAGCAGAGTACAATGTTGCGCGTCTCTAGAAGAATTGAAGATATGGAATTGCGCAGAGCTTATCCATATTAATGATTTACAAGAATTGTCTTCGCTTCAAAGATTATGCATTAGAGGTTGTGATAAGCTCATTAGTATTGATTGGCATGGTTTACGACAATTACGTTCTCTTGTTGAATTACAAATCTATGAGTGTGGGAGTTTGAGCTATTTCCCGGAGGACGATTGCATAGGCAGCCTCACCCAACTGGAGGAATTGAGAATCGGTGGTTTCTCAAGGGAGCTGGAGGCTTTTCCTGCCGGAGTTTTAAAGTCAATCAACTTAAGTGGGTCCCTGGGGATAATTGGATGGGATAAACTGAAGAGTGTACCACATCAACTTCAACACCTCACTGCTCTTAAGACACTGGCTATATGTGAATTCGAAGGAGATGAATTTGAGGAAGCTTTGCCAGAATGGTTGGCCAACCTTTCTTCCCTTCAGAATCTTCATATTGCACGCTGCAAGAATCTCAAGTATCTGCCAAGTTCAACAGCCATTCAACGCCTCTCCAAATTCGAGCAACTGATTATCTGGGATTGTCCACTTCTTGAAGAAAATTGTAGGGAGGATAATGGTTCTGAATGGCCCAAGATTTCTCATATCCCAAAAATCACAACATCATTAATGTTGAAATTCCAGTAATTAGAGATTTAATTTTCTCTTACTTTGTATGCAGTTTAAAATTTTCAAATTAATAAAAACAATTATTAGACTTCCCTCTTCTAAACAAATAAATGATTCTTTTTTTTCCTACTATTATAACCTATAAATCATAAATAGCAATTAAGAACATTTTTTTTTGGAAAGTAGCTAAACTATTGTGGAGGTATTTTAGCAATTTCTTAGATAAATTTTTTCTGCACTATTTTTCACTCACTTTCATATTGGAACTTGCTTCTTTTTTTTTAATTGTATTCATTGAATTGAATAAGCTTCCTATACAACTAAAGTAACATTCAACATAAATCATAGTATTTTTAGTATCAATTACGAAGTCTATGTCCCACTCGTATTATTCCCCATTTTTCTTTCTCTGTTCAATTGATATCTTTCCAAGACTACCACCATGTTGCCTGTTTTTAACTTATCATAATGTGCAGGAGAAACCTCGAATTCTAAAAGAAGCCATGGAATAGTTATTTGAAGCTTATGCAGATTAGTGTTTGTCAAGCTGGGAAGTGGATAAAAGCTTATGTATATTTGTCATAATGCTAGAAAATGGATGGAGCTGGCAGATTAAAGTTGATTGGCTTTAAACCATGTTGCAGTTGAAACATATATTTCATACAGGAGAAATAGTTAACAAGTTCATAAATCCTACGCATTTCTTGGGGTATAGCTGGTTAAGCGAGAGCGAAATGATAATTGAGGGAAAAGAAACATTGTTTGCCAAGGAGATTCTCTTACTCAATGGAAAAGGCTCAGAACCTCGTGCAAATTTTATAGCTAACATAAAACAGGAAAAACAAAGTCATCTCTACAGGAATGCACAGGGACATGGAGACTTACCTGCTTGACCATTACGCTCACCAAATCTTCCAAGGAGCCAAAATTATTTAAAACAGAACCGTCTCTTGACCTCACTAATGTTTCCATGGCTGAACACTCAACCTCATTATGCTTCATCAATGAGGTATCAACAAAATTTGACAGTCCACCTGAACTGAAGCTTGTGTTTAAAAACAGGTTATTTGCATCCAAATTGCACCCATTGGGATTCCCGTTACCATTAATAGGAATTGCTGAGTTTATTGAGTTAGATAGGCCATTTGAGTGCTAAGGATCATCCTGCCTGCGGTCATCCCACCCTAGAGAGCCATTATTAATTAGCTGTCCAGCATTACTGCTCACTGTAGCCACTCCCACTTGGCATTATAGATCTGCTTTGGAGTCCTGTAAATATATGGGAAGAGTAGAGATAGAAGAAACATCACAAGGATTATTCCGAATTTGCAAGGCCATTGTTGACATGCTTTCTCTGATGGCACTAGGATGCAGAATAGATCGCTTAAAACAGTCATTCAATGTTAAAGAATTTGATTGGACCTCATTTGACTGAACAGCGTTGGACCAGTTGTCATCACATCTACCATGATCTGGAAAATTGGAAGAATATCTTGGATTTAAAGAGCCTGCTGAAAGAGAAGATTTCTTTCCAAAATTTTTGGCCATCTTGGAGCCCTTGACCATGTTCTTCCAAAATTAGGTGTTTGTTTGAAACACCAACAAAAGGGCTGTTTGAGCTTCCAGCAATTATTTTCAAATCTGAGAAACCACTGGAAACAGGGAAACTGGCTGTGTCACCAGGATGAGTAGGAAGTTCTGGAATGTAGTTCACGCCCTTGTTGGATTGTATTTGATCAAGTTCTAATGGCATCGGCATCCCTTGCAGCAAGTTCCCCATTATTTCCTGGGTGTCCAGCTGTTTGGAAGTGACTTGGACCATTAGCATAGTGCGGTGCAGTCTGTACATGACCTAATTGAATCACTCCAGGAGAAGGAAGACCGTGTTGTGAAATTGTGCTGTGAATTCAACCTATCAAGCATTCCACTAGATGGGAGAGATCTGAAAGGTGTGCTGTGAAACTGTTCGGATCCAGCCAAGTTGTGCAATCCCAGTCTACTCATAGAATTGATTTGCAGGTATGATGCATCGGGACTGCCTAGAGCTGCCACCCTATTAGCTTGCTGGTTTGCCACGGCGCTGATCCTTTTATGGTAAAGCCTATATTTCTGCAATCACAATAGTGTAGTTAGATTCATGGATGAAAAAAATTAGTTCATTTTCAATTATGCCAGGAGAGGTAAGAATATATGCCTGGGGATGGCTTGCCACATTCTCCCTAGTAAGCTTTTCAGCATTCATCAAATGGAGAATCTTCTTCGGAACAGCCTCTGCATTGAAACAAAATGAATGAAAGTAAAACAAAATACCATAACAAAAGCGTGGTTTCACCCGTGAATGAATTTGATATGGTTGTAAAGAATCTAAGAATTAATTATTAACCAGTAAAAATTGTTATCGATCAAATCAATTGGTTCAGAAATGTTACAATAATATGTATGCAATGAGCATAAAACAGAACAGAAAGCAAACTTGTTAAACTAGACAGAAGAAGACCCTAATATTTGTCTTTGGAATCAACTTACAAAATGAGTATTAATCAGACTAATACACGACTCTAAAATTGTCCAAAGATATGGGAAATCAGGATTCGGCATGAAAATGATCGTTTTCAAATGCTTTAAGGAAGTCTATGGATCTATATAGAGAATCTACAGCATGTTTTCCTGTAGAGTCTTCAAAACTAAAACACAGAAGGCAAAAGACCATGTGCAGTGTTTTTGGCTTACTGATGACAGGTAGGTCCATCTCAAGCCCCACGAGCTCAAGCAATTTAAAACCATCCATGTCTGGCATATGGACCTCACTGATAACCAGATCAAACTTGTTCTTGTTTTCTCTCAACATCCTCAATGCCGTGGTTGCCTGACTCGTCGTAGTAACTGCAGAATCCACAACCCATTTATTGAGCAAGTCCACCATGTGAAAAATTCCACAAGCATGCCAGAAAGATTCAGAATCAACCAAAACTCAGAAAATCAATGACAAATTTAGAAAAGATTCGGAAGTAAGTCATGCCAATAAATCATAAGATTTATGTAAAGAATATACAACATGATGGGTTGTATTTATTTTTTATGCATATTACGAAGATAAGTGGAGGTTACTGTTATATATATTATTGTTTTGCCCATATAATGAGGTTCTAAGGTAGAAGTATATATCTACCATAACTGTAACTCAGAAATTATAATGAAAACGTATACAATTACAAGTTCTCACATGGTATCAGAGCTAGTCTGATCCGGTCGAATTTTTTTTCTAGCAAAAGTATTTTTTCGAAGTAATTTCTTCCTCTCCGAAGGCAATTCTCCCGAAATCACAAACCTAGAAATCTCGAAATCTCACAGTTGCAATCCCACATACCCAACCAAAAAAACTCGAAGATTACTTCAAAATTATTCTGCAAACACCTCCCAGAAAATTATCCAGAAATCACAATCTTAACATCCCAGCATTACCCAGAAAAATTACCCAGAAAACCACTTTCATCCACAGCCCAGAAAACCATCACCCACAACACCACAACCCAGAAATTCAAACATTCCCGAAATACAATCATGTCACAAGAAAACACAGAAAATGTATCACAAATTTCATCAGACCCGTCCCAGCTCATCACACATATGGAACCTACCTTCACCACAGCAAATTCCATAGTTGTCCATCAAGACAACTCTGTCTTCCCAACAGGTATCATGTTGGATGAAACGAACTTCATACTCTGGTCCCAACTCATGGAGATGAGGATTGGGGCTAGTAACAAAGGTGGGTACCTCACCGGAGACACAGAGCGACCACCACCCGGAGATCCACGACTTGAATCCTGGATTACTGAAAACCATCGTGTGAGAAGCTGGTTAATTGAGTCCATGTCCCCGTCATTGATGCGACGATTTATTCGGCTTCCCACGGCAAAGGAAATTTGGGATGTCGTCACTCGCACCTTCTACGACGGCGCCGACGAGACCTACATTTTCGAGCTTAATCAGAAGTCTTTTTCAACAAAACAAAGTGGACGACCTCTAGCTACTTACTATAACGAGCTGGTGGCCATATTTCAGGAGATTGACAGTCGATCCACTCCTCAGGTCGGAACAGTGGACGGCGTCCTTCACCTTCACTCGGCCATGGCGAGACTCTGGCTTCATATCTTCCTCAGTGGACTCGATCCCATCTTCGAACACATTCGAGGCGAGATCCTTCGCAAAGAACCCAAGCTTGATCTTGAAAGTGCCTACGCCTGCGTCCGGCGAGAGCACCACCAGAAGCTAGCCATGGATGGCAGACACCCGAGTGACTCTCCCTTACTGACCGAGAGCACTGTGATGCTCACACGGAGCCTCAGACCAGAGAGGGAGAGAGGACTTGATAGGAGAACTGGAGGGAGAAGTGAAAGAGAGACCGAGAAAGGAAATGTCGGGTATGAAGGTGAGCGCACGGGCAGAGGCAACATTTGGATAAGTGAAGGTGAACGACGGGTCACCTACCCGAGGGATACATATGGGGGAGAAAAAAAATCATTCAACCCGGGGAGTGACAAATCAGTGTTCAACCCGACTACAAAAAATATAGTGGGTTAATATGCAACCATTGCGGTGAAATGGGTCACTCGAAACAGAGGTGTTATGAAATAATTGGGTATCCAGAATGGTGGGATATTAAGAAAATCCCTCGAAAAATATTCGGAAGGAACCTGGCAAATATTACGGAAGTCGAACCACGACAACCAACTGCAAATGTTGTCCATCCAGGTATAATGGGTAAAAATTCTGACTTATCTGATATTGCTAAAAATAGTACTTGGATTATTGACACAGGTGCATCCGACCACATGACTAGAGATTCTGGTAATTTAAAGTTTCCTAAACCCTCATCTAAGTCAGTTATTTACACGGCTAATGGTAGTCCTTCCCCCATTACCGGCGAAGGGTCTATAACCCTGACCACATCCCTCACCCTAGATACAGTTCTAGTGGTTCCGTCCCTAGCATACAACCTCCTATCGGTTAGCCAAATTACATCTGCTCTTTCATGTACTGTAATTTTTTGGCCTTATTATTTTGTGTTTTTCAGGACATTCTGACCCGGAAGATTCTTGGCTATGGTGTTAGACGAGGACATCTTTATTATCTGGAATTAACCGAGAAGGGGGGGTTAAGGATCGGTCAGGCACATCAAGCTACGAGTAAAGATAAAAAAGAAGCACTCATCTGGTTATGGCATCGCAGGCTAGGTCATCTATCATTTGGGTACCGAAAAATTATGATCGCACTTGTTTCCAGATTTAAGTAGTTCGGATTTTAAATGTGACACTTGTGAATTGGCCAAAAGCCACCGTATCCCTTATTTACCAAGTGTGAGTAAAAGTTCGAACCTTTGCAATTATTCACTCGAAGTTTGGGGGCCTGCAAAAATTCCATCTTTTCCAGGTCATGCGCTATTTTGTTACTTTTATTGATGAATGCACTCGAATGACTTGGATTTCTCTTCTGAAAAATAAGAGTGATGTAGGGACAGCTCTTCAGGAATTTCATAAAATGGTGACAAGCCAATATCAGCGTTCAATTCGTACACTTCAATCAGACAATGGTACAGAATTTATGGATAAAATTCTTGGTACATATCTGGATCAGCATGGAATTCGACATCAAACTTCTTGCACCTATACTCCACAGCAAAATGGACTTGCTGAACGAAAAAATAGGCAGCTTATGGAAGTCGTCCGTGCATCCTTGTTTGGTATGAATATGCCTACATTTTATTGGGGAGAAGTCGTTAAATCGGTTGCCTATTTAATTAATCGTACTCCATCCAGTGTGCTCAATTTTCAGACTCCTCAACAAAAGATGGAATCTCTCCTCTCCGTTCCTAATCTACCAAATCTTGAACCTAGAGTGTTTGGATGCACAGTATACATCTACATACCAAAAGTTCTACGAAGTAAACTTGATCCGTGTGCAAAAAGGTGTGTGTTCATTGGTTACTCAGAATTTCAGAAGGGATATAGATGTTATGATCCGCTGCACCCGAAATTACATACTACCCTAGATACCTCGTTTCATGAATTGAAACCTTACTATTCAGGGGGAGCTTCTGGGTCGTCCCTTCAGGGGGAGAGACATAATGAAGTGCACGACGATGATCTATTCATACTAGAGGAAAATGGAGGGGTACTTGACAAGTTCAATGAAGAAATACGACAACGACAAAATGAAGAAATACAACAACGATAAAAAGGTCCGGACTATAACGATGATACTAATTCTAATTTGGATATTTACATAGATCAGAACAACCCCACTCGGTATCCAGAGATGTCTACACCATTAGCCGAAGAATCAACTCAGAATATTTGTCCCCAGGTAAATCCAAACCATATAATTGATGAAACTAATGAAATTCCTGCTTCTGTAGAAAATATAACACACACATATCCACAGAGATCAAATAGGGGAATTCCGAAGAAACAATATGAACCTGATCCAAATACCAAGACTAAATACTCTATCAGCAATTATGTGTCTTCCCATAGGTTGTCTAAATCATATGCTTTTTTTGTTAATCAATTATCTACTGTATCTATTCCTAGCAATATACAGGATGCACTAGCAGATCAAAAATGGACGAAGGCAATGAATGAAGAAATGGAGGCACTCCAGAGGAATAACACTTGGAAGATATGTCCACTACCAAAAGGGAAGAAGACCGTTGGGTGTAGATGGGTGTTCACTGTAAAACTCAATGCGGATGGCAGTATTAACAGATACAAAGCAAGGCTAGTTGCGAAAGGGTATACGCAGAAATATGGGGTAGATTATCAAGAAACATTTGCTCCAGTTGCAAAAATCAATATTATCCGCATCCTCATATCCCTAGCAGTTAATCGAGACTGGGGACTCCAACAATTTGATGTCAAGAATGCTTTCCTAAATGGGGACCTTGAAGAAGAAGTCTACATGGATCAGCCACCTGGAACTAGACAGAATCCCTCAAGTAGAAATAAAGTTTGTAAATTAAAGAAGGCATTATATGGTTTGAAACAGTCACCCCGAGCATGGTTTGGAAGATTCTCATCTACAATGAAGGATTTTGGGTATAAGCAAAGCAACTCGGACCATACACTGTTTATAAAACACAAAGAAGGAAGGGTTACAACATTAATTGTGTATGTAGATGATATGGTTATAACAGGAGATGATCCAAAAGAAAGAAAAGCACTTCAACAATTTCTAGCTTCAAAATTTGAAATGAAGGATCTCGGACAATTGAAGTATTTCTTAGGGATTGAAGTCTCAAGGTCAAAAACCGGGATATGTCTATCACAACGAAAGTATGTGTTAGACTTGTTGACAGAAACTGGAATGCTTGCATGTAAACCAGTTGATACACCAATGGAAATGAATCGCAAGTTAGGAGAAACGAAGATCCAGACGCCAGCAGACAAAGGTTGTTATCAAAGATTAGTTGGGAAGCTGATATATCTATCACATACAAGGCTAGACATAGCCTATGCAGTGAGTGTGGTAAGCCAGTTCATGCACGCACCAGGAGAAGAACATATGAAAGCAGTATATCGGATTTTAAGGTATCTGAAGAGTGCACCAGGAAGAGGCCTATTGTTTTCAAAGAAGGAGACTCGCACAATTGAAGGTTTTACAGACTCAGATTGGGCAGGAAACCAGACTGATAGAAGATCGACATCAGGTTACTTCACGTTTGTAGAAGGCAACCTGGTTACTTGGATAAGTAAAAAGCAGAAAGTAGTCGCTAGATCAAGTGCAGAAGCAGAATTCCGAGGTATGGCTCATGGTGTGTGTGAATTATTATGGATAAAACATGTGTTGCAGGATTTGGGAATAGATTATGGGACGTCTATAAATCTACACTGTGATAATAAAGCGGCTATTGAGATTGCCCACAATCTGGTACAACATGATCGAACCAAACACGTAGAAGTAGATCGACACTTCATAAAATAGAACCTTGATAGGAAAATTATACAATTTCCTTTTGTACAGTCTAAAGATCAGTTAGCTGATATACTTACAAAGACAGTTTCAGGAAGGGTATTTCATGATGTTATTAGCAAGATGGGCATGATAAATATCTATGCTCCATCTTGAGGGGGAGTGTGAAGAATATACCATAGGATGGGTTCAGGATGGGTGTATTTATTTTTTATGTATATTATTGTTGTAGAAGACAAGTGGAGGTTATTGTTATATATATTATTGTTTTGCCCATGTAATCGGGTTCTAAGGTAGAAGTATATATCTACCATCATCTGTAACTCGTAAATTATAATGGAAAAGTATACAATTACAAGTATTCACAATTTAACTTCAACACAGAACAAATTTATATAAATCTACTCTAAAGAGCTAATAACCCAACACTAAACTTGCAATCAATTTAGAAGATCCAATAGCTTCAATCATTATAACACGCCAAGTAGCTAAGAACATAGAATGTTATAAGAGACAAGAAAGATTCAAATGAGTAAACAATAACCTTTATAATCTTGTCAAAGTAGATACAATGATACATGCCGAGGTGGCTATCTCCCAAAAGTATCAAACCGAGACAAAGCAAGCAAAGAAAATAGATTTCTACTTTCCGCAAGAAGCCAAAAGCGGGACAAGAGACTTAATTTAACTCAACAAGAATTCATAATTACAAAACTCACTACATAAAACAGATTAAATGAACAGAGAGAATCAAAAACAAAGATTATCAATCCAATGGCTTATAAATATTCATAATTTACACAACTAACCACATAAATCGACAAAGAACTAAAACGTTAATCCTTAACAAAAAAACATGAAAACCAAAACCCATGTCGAAATACACATGAACAAATCAATGAAACAATAAAAGAGAGTGAGAGAGAGACAGAAACCATTGTACTCGGCATCTACGGAGTAGAGTCTCTAGCGATAAGAGACAAGTTGGGTCATCATCAAATGCCAAAACTCTCATACCAATAGGAAACTACTCTTATTACCCTGGCGGATGTATATGGTGGTGGAGCAAAACGCTCATGAATCGACCCGGATATCCTTGACCGACCAACCTGCAAGTCTCAAGTTGAGACAGGATCTTTAGCCATTAAAGACAATTCATGAACAGATAAATCAAATTCTATCTTCTTCACAAGAGAGAACTACTTGTAACAGTCGCTCTTGGTTCAAGCAAACATGTCCAAGCTGAATCGCAGAGCAAGGAGGCGAATTTCACTCACCTTCCGACCAACCGAAGGAGAATGACGACAAAGTCTGCCGCTCACAGAGTTGTCGAGATGAAAGATGCAACAACCGAGCCAAAATTGCAAGGAACAGTTGCATTATTGAACGAAGAACTAGTTAAAGAAACAAGTCAATCTATCAGCGATTCTCCACCTTCTGCATCCCCGCTTAGTCCTCCAAAAGAAATTTCAGCAATGCTTGTGATGACAATCCGGATAGATTGGCATTACCTCGACTTTATAACAAGGTAAATCTTCTAATTTTTCATTTGGAACTCTCCTTGTAAGTTTCAATGGATGGGATCTTTATCTTGTATCGGATAGGAAACACTTGGGATGAAAATTGTACATACAACAAACACATACAAGGTCCGGTAGTGGATGAGCGAAAGGTATGTGAGGATTTAACACGATGTTTTCTCTTATTATCCTGGCGGATGTGTATGGTGGTGCAACAAAACGCTCATGAATCAATTCAGATATCCTTGATCGACCAACCTGCAAGTTTCAAGTTGAGACAGGATCTTCACCATTAAAGACAATTCATGAACAGATAAATCAAATTCTCTCTCCTTCACAAGCAGAGAACTCCTACTTGAACAGGCTACTCTTGGTTGAAGCAAACATGTCCAAGCTGAATCACAGAGCAAGGAAGCAGAATTTCACTCACCTTCCGCCAATCGAAGGAGAATGACGACAACGCTGTCTGCTACCGAGTTGTTGAGATGAAAGATGCAACAACCGAGCCAAAATTGCAAGGAATCATGCAAGTATTGAACGAAGAACTAGTTAAAGAAACAAGTCAAACTACTAGCAATTCTCCACCTTCTGCATACCTAGTTACTCCTCCAAAAGAACCAACTTGTTCATCGGTGACAACCGAAAAGGATGTGGGAAAGGTCGACATGAAAAATGAAAATGACACCCAACACCGATGCTTGTACCAAATGACACCACAGAGAAATCGGACTCGGGGTTGATCGCTTTAGATGATACATGCAAATGGAATACCTTTTCATGTTCCTTTTGGTCTGCAACAAACTAGTTTTACAGGCTTTAGCGTAAAAACTGACTCTAAAGTACTTTTAAACCATCCTTTACCAAATCTTAGCGAACTTGAGATTTTGTTGACTAACCATGCGACTCATTACAAACGACTACATTTCAACTACCTGCTAGAAGCTAGATTGTTGATTTATTATCATTTTTTTAATGCTCAAGCACTTCTTTCGTTGAAATTCACGGATTAAGGCAACAATACAATAAATAATGCAATCTTAAAATTAATTACTTTAAAGTAAAGAGATAAGAGAGAGAAATTGCTAACTCGGTTTTTAACGTGGTTCGGCAATCCTACATCCACGACTCAAGTACCAACCCGTACTTGAGTATTGTATTCTCTTACTAGTCCAAGTAACAAGATTACAATTTCTGCTTGATGAATCCACACCAAGACTTTTACACCACTTGAAGATATGCCCTCTTCAAGATTTCCTTTTTTTCCCACTTGAAGATGTACCCTCTTCAAGATTTTTCCTTGGTGATGTTCACTCACCAATACCAAGAGTTTTATACTCAACTCTCAAGAGTTTCACAATGGTTATTTTTGTAAAACAACAATACACTCTTAATAGTGTAGATATTACAAATGAAGATCTATGATCTCTTTATCTCACTTAATAGCACTTAGAATATTTGAAGGTGTTTAAGTGTAGTGAGAATGAGAAATACTCTTTATGTTAGGATATGAAGATTTAAACACAAATATGAGTATTAATGAGGATTGATGATATGTGTTTAAGCACTACTTATTGCCTCACTATAAGATATGAAAGTTATGTTTTTTTAATTTTGCAATTAAGAGGCCTATTTATAAGTTTCTAAGAGAAATTAGCCGTTTATAGCCATTTTAGTGCAACCGCCATATCAAGCGGTCGACCGGTTCACAACGGATAAAACAATTTGTCTTCCAAGCGGTCGACCGGTTCACAACGGATACCTAAAGCGGTCGACCGGTTCATGCAGAAATCTATTTTGACAAATTATCTTTTCTGAATTTCTTGAACCGATTGATTATGACTTAAACCTCTTAATCCTCAAATCTTTTTAATGCATGCATTGTGAAGTGTGTGAGTTCATTTTAATTTGTGCTATCAAGGTAGAAATAGAGATTTACATAAAGCACTAAAATGAACACTTATTCTAAGTCTTCACTTGCTTGCATCTTGGACTTCTTGGAGTGATTTCTTCGTGTACTCCATTATGCTTGTTGATGTATTCTTTGTATAATACCTGCTTATAACTTAATCTCATCCAAGCATATTATTAGTCCATTTTCTTTTATTGTTATCATCAAAAATAAAAACTTAGATAAAAAATTGAGTCTCCCCTATATTTTGTAATGCAATATATAAGAGACATTGAACATTTTTAGCAATTTAATCTAAGTAAAAATATCATATGCAATATGAAGATCTAAAATCATTTTCTCCCCCTAAATATATGCATATAAATTTTTCATATTTTTCTCCCCCATTATCCCCATTATTGATGCATTTGATATTTTCATATACTCTCCCCCTTTGGCATCAACAAAAAGAAAATTTACATTTTAGATAAATAAAAACATAATATTTAATAACAACATATATCCAAAATGAAATTATGTCCACCAAAGAATTCAAGGGTGGTTCCTTTTGGAACCCAAATCATTTTAACATTCTTATTTTTCTTCATATGACATGCATAAACCAAATGTCCTAATTTTTACAATAATTACATGTTTGATTTGGATCATAAGAATGTTTAGCTTTAAAAATAATTCTTTAAGTATTTTTGATTTATCTTAGGTTTATAACCTAATCCTCATTTGTTAAACACACTTCTTTGGCTCGAAAGCATTTTCTCAAAATTTTCGAGCCTTGTGTGAATTTTGAGATAATTACATTTAACTCATCAACTTTTTCTTTTAAAGATTTATTATCTTCTTCAAGTTGATTAGTTTTACTTGTAACAACCCAACAATTTCCCCCCCTCTAAACAGAGTGGATAAAGCATGAATTTTTTTTTTCTTCGAAATTTTTACCGAAATTTCGGCATAGTCTCCCCTATACCGGGAGACTTCCAAATTATTCACATCCATTTTAATACAATCAATAACATGATTCATCTCAGAATATGTTCAAGTCCATATTCATTTCAGAACTCCATCTTACATCACACATAAAAGATAAAAATTGAAAGAGTCCATTCATACATGAAAGTTTCACCCATAAATACACATATACATATACATCGAACATAACACAATTTAATATTACAAAAACAAAATTCACAAATATACTATTCCATACAGTTTACAACAAGTCACCATCACTTTCTAAGTTTCTATTTTACAAAAAGAAATAAGACTTAAAATCTATTCTTGACGAGAATGAGAAGAACCTGCAACATATAAATTTTTCATATGAGTGAAACAATTTAGTAAATACCAGTAGTTTTAGAAGAATTTGAGTAATCTATCCATCAATTTGCTTAAATCACGTGAGATTCGAAACACCACCATGTGCACTCTTTTAAGGTTTTAACCAAAAGAAGATTTATTTCTTTTTGACTACTATATATTTATTTTATTTTCCACTTCGAAGAGACCATAGCCGACACTAGTGACCTCTAATAGTGTCTTTAGTTATCCGTCCTGGAATCAATTCATCAATTTCATGAAAATATTAACATGAACCTAGCCATGGTTATCATTATATATAAATACCATATATATTTTAAAATAAAACCAAAGTAATCAAATTTATACATCATGCCGATATCGATATCACCTGCCGATATCATTAACTATTCCAAAATCGAATAGTTAATCAAGTTTATAAATATCATGCCGATATCGACGTCACCTGCCGACATCATTAACTATTCCAAAATTGAATAGTTAATCAAGTTTATAAATATCATGCCGATATCGACATCACCTGCCGATATCATTAACTATTCCAAAATTGAATAGTTAATCAAGTTTATAAATATCATGCCGATATCGACGTCACCTGCCGATATCATTAACTATTCCAAAATTGAATAGTTAATCAAGTTTATAAATATCATGCCGATATCATTAACTATTCCAAAATTGAATAGTTAATCAAGTTTATAAATATCATGCCGATATCGATGTCACCTATCGATATCATTAACTATTCCAAAATTGAATAGTTAATCAAGTTTATAAATATCATGTCGATATCGACGTCACCTGCCGATATCATTAACTATTCCAAAATCGAATAGTTAATCAAGTTTATACATTAACTTGTTTCTTTTATACACAACAACCCAAACACACATATATATAAAAATATAAATAGATATGTCTTTCCATCCGCTAAACTTTCCTTTACTCGTTTCCTTTTCCTCCCAATAAGTACCAAAATTATATCTTACTTTTCAATACCCGACAAGGTAAGTAATATTATATAATGAGAATTTAGGTACCGAGTACCTACCTGCTGTGAATGTTCGACTTGCGTTACCCTGTTGTTGTTGTTGCCCGTCACCCGCGGTTCTTCCTGAAACCACAATTACCCACCATTTATTTATTCATTTATGTTACTCCCTATATCACACACAACAACAATAAAAATGGTAATATTATTCATTTTCCCCTTTTACCAATTCTTCTCTTTCTCACTAATATTCCTCATTATCATCCTTTAATTTTTTCAGCTCATTTGTATTCCCAATAGAACATCAAGAATTCAATTTCTTATCACCCTTTGATTTCTTTTTTTTTTCTTCAGAAAATCAATACACACTTTATGAAGGAAAAGGAACAATTTTTTTCTCTCCTTAACATGGCTAAATCTTTGATATTTTCTCAACTTGGCCGAAACTGTCAACATATGTGACGACTTGACCTCTCCTCGAGTTTTACTCATATCCGGAGTTACAAAACTCCAAATTAGATGAGGTTTGATTTGCTGGAAAGCTAGCACTCCCAGCTACAACTTCTATGAGAGATCATACGCTAATTAGGTGTTTTTCAGGTCCAAATATCCCCAAGAAATAGGGTGACGAAACTGTCCTGCTTTTGAGAAAAGAAAATATCTCCAATTCATCTTCAATCTTTGATTTCTCATCAATAACAGACCATGTCTTTCCTTGAATCATGAAATACTACTCATTTATGCATTTCTCTAACATTTTGTGCTAGAACCCTAATTCCCAATTCAAAAACAATCAAGAACTTCTAAATTGAAGTTAATTTCTTAGAAATTGAAGTTAGAACTCCTTACTTGGATGGGATCTAACAATTTTGGAAAGATCCTAGCCTTCTTCTTCTTCAAAATATCCAGCCACTCTTCCTCCTTTCTTCTCCAATTACTTCACTTTCTCTTGTTATTTCTTCACCAAATTGTGCTCTTTCACTTTAGAAATCCAAGGCTTGTATGGGTTTACCAATTTTGGGGTGTTTGCTCTTGATTTTTATAGCATGACTTTTCGAAATTCCCTTCTCCTCTCTATTTGGTTTCAGCTGAACATGGCTGAAAAGAGAGGGGTATTTATAGTGCCCGTTTTTTTTTTTTTTTTGCTTTTCCTAAATTTTATGTAATAATATCATCTTATATAATAATATCATCTTATCATTTTATTTTCCTTTGTTTCATCTTAATCTCCTACCTCCATGTATACTTTATCCTCGGGTTTCACATTACTACTCTTGTCATTTAGATCAAATACTTTCTTTTCTAATAAATCTTTTTCCTCAATTAAGCATATATGATTTCTTTTGAGAATACTATATTTTGAACCTAATTTCTTATATTCTACATACAAATTTTCAAGTTGTTCATGTAAATCAATATAAGAAGGGTCGATTCATCATTCGAAGATTGTACCTCATTTTCTTCTTCATCACTAGAGCTTGAGTTCGAGTCATCGCTCCATGTTGCTTTCAAAACTTTCTTTTGAAAGCGATTTTTCTTCTTCATTTGAAGATGGGGACAGTCGGGTTTGATATGTCCCAACTTGTTGCATTTGTAGCACCTTGGAGTTTCTTTACTTGATTCTCCCTCCTTTTTGTAGTTCGAGAACTTTCTCTTGTCATTTTTCTTTCTAAGAAAGTTTCGAAACTGTCTTGTGATGGATGCTACATTTTCTTCAAGATCGTCGCTACTGTCTTCATCATCATCATTATCCTCGCTTTCAATTTGATGAGCAGTTTTAAATGCCAAGTTTTTCTTTGGCCTTTCTTCTTGATCTTGTATATCCATAGATATCTCGTGAGTCATTAGAGAACCGATGAGCTCCTCTAATGGAAGTTTTGTGAGATCTTTAGCTTCTCGTATTGCTGTTACTTTAGCTTCCCAAGCTTTAGGTAGAGATCTGAGAATCTTACTTACAATATCTGCATTTGTGTAAGTTCTACCAAGAGCATGTAAACTATTTGTTATGCTAGTCATACGAGTAAACATACTTGTTATGGATTCATGTTGCAACATTTTAAATAACTCATATTGATGAACTAACATATCAATTTTTGATTCTTTTACTTGATTAGTTCCTTCATGAGTTACTTCCAAAGCATGCCATATATCCCTAGCATTTTTACATGAAGATATTCTATTAAATTCACTTCTATTTAATGCACAATATAAAGTGTTCATTGCTCTAGCATCCATAGAAAGTAATCTTTTATCTAGGTCACTATATTCTATCATGCTTTTTGGAATCTCAATACCATTTACAATTTTGAGTGGTCTATGAGGTCCATTTTCAATAAAAAGCTATAAATCGAAATCTATAGATTGAAGATATATTGTCATTCTAGCTTTCCAATAGGCATAGTCATTATCATCAAAAAATGGTGGTCTAGATGTTGAGGCACCGTCATTTTGGAGATTATTGCATATAGTTGCCATTCTACTCAAAGTCTAAGCAAACTTAATAAATGAGAACTAAGCTCTGATACCAATTGTTGAAATTCACGGATTAAGGCAACAATACAATAAATAATGCAATCTTAAAATTAATTACTTTAAAGTAAAGAGATAAGAGAGAGAAATTGTTAACTTGGTTTTTAACGTGGTTCGGCAATCCTACATCCACGACTCAAGTACCAACCCGTACTTGAGTATTGTATTCTCTTACTAGTCCAAGTAACAAGATTACAATTTCCACTTGATGAATCCACACCAAGACTTTTACACCACTTGAAGATATGCCCTCTTCAAGATTTCCTTTTTCCCACTTGAAGATGTACCCTCTTCAAGATTTTTCCTTGGTGATGTTCCCTCACCAATACCAAGAGTTTTATACTCAACTCTCAAGAGTTTCACAATGGTTGTTTTTGTAAAACAACAATACACTCTTAATAGTGTAGATATTACAAATGAAGATCTATGATCTCTTTATCTCACTTAATAGCACTTAGAATATTTGAAGGTGTTTAAGTGTAGTGAGAATGAGAAATACTCTTTGTGTTAGGATATGAAGATTTAAACACAAATATGAGTATTAATGAGGATTGATGATATGAAGGTGTTTAAGCACTACTTATTGCCTCACTATAAGATATGAAAGTTGTGTCCATTAGTTTTGCAATTAAGAGGTCTATTTATAAGTTTCTAAAAGAAACTAGTCGCTTCTAGCCGCTTTAGTGCAACTCGCCATATCAAGCGGTCGACCGGTTCACAACGGACAAAACCAAGCTGGTCGACCGGTTCACAACGGATAAAACAATTTGTCTTCCAAGCGGTCGACCGGTTCGCAACGGATACCTCAAGCGGTCGACCGGTTCATGCAGAAATCTATTTTGACAAATTATCTTTTCGAATTTCTTGAACCGATTGATTATGACTTAAACCTTTTAATCATCAAATCCTTTTAATGCATGCACTCGTGAAGTGTGTGAGTTCATTTTAATTTGTGCTATCACGGTAGAAATAGAGATTTACATAAAGCACTAAAATGAACACTTATTCTAAGTCTTCACTTGCTTGCATCTTGGACTTTCTCGAGTGACTTCTTCGTGTACTCCATTATGCTTGTTGATGTATTCTTTGTATAATACCTGCTTATAACTTAATCTCATCCAAGCATATTATTAGTCCATTTTCTTTTATTGTTATCATCAAAATATATAAAGCATACAAAGTATGACATTATATGTCAACAGTTTCCTACAACCTTAACTCGCTCAAAGGTGATGCAAGGTAATGTCTGTTTCATCCTGGGGCTTTGAACCGACTTCAGTCGGTCGAAACACTGGAGCAAGCCAAGGCGCATGGCCCCAATCGGACTTTAACCAGACAAGTTTAGTTCCAATCTTGAATGGAGAGCAGTTTTTCTACTAAAGCAATCAATGCTAACCTTCTTTTTTCAAATATACTAGGAAGAAAGAATTGCAGAGGGTCTTCTTTCACAATAACAAGTGCAAGAAAAGAAGTGAGATCGAATGTTTGATATCGTTATTGCTTGTTTTCCTGCATTTATTCCTTGGAGTGAGTGGTCGTTTTTAATGAACCAGTTGAACCGGACTTGAGGAGCAAGGAAACGAAAGCATGGCATGCGTAAAACAAGAAATGCAGAAAGAGGAAAAACTGCAGATCCCGGTGTTACAAGGAAAGATGCGATCTACAAGGAAAGATCTTCTCGCATAATCCTTGTTGAATTAGGGAACTAGAAGTCAAAGTAAATTAGAAGCCCATCATTGTATTATTTCCTATTCTGTAGTGTATTTCTTATTCTGTTTTTCTATTTAAGCGGAACAATGTAAAAGTGCAGACAAGATATACAATACACAAGATTTTCTTCTTGTTTCTTTTTCTTTATGGTATCGTAGTTGGTACTCAAATTGATTGTTCAACAAACACATAAAAATTAAAAAAATTCTATGGAAGACTCATGCAAGAGTGATGGTGCTCGACAAGCACTCACAAATCACCTAGCCTCATAGAAGGGAGCCAAATCCAAATCAACAACTTGGATCAAGATCTTGCTAAATGAGTTTAACTATCTTCCTTGGTTAAGAGCCGTGACAATTGCTCTCGGTGGAAGAAATAAACTTGGCTATGTCAATGGCCATATTAAACTAGTTGATCCTTCTTCACAAGATCATGAATCGTGGCAATGCAAAGACCAACTAATTATGTCTTGGTTGCTCAACTCTATGGAAAATCACATTGCAGAGATATTCACTTACTCTGAATCTTCCTTAGAATTATGGGAATCAGTCAAAAGATGTATGTGAATCAAAATAATGCTTCCGCATTTTTCGGATAAAAGGGACCTTGCAAATTTACAGCAGGATGGCGGAACTTATGTGCAATTACTAGGGACTATGAAAGGAATGTGGAACGAATTAGCTTTATATCTTCCCTTTACTACTGATGCAAAGGAGTTCAAGAAACATGAAGAAGAGGATAAAATTTTTCAACTCTTAGCTAGTCTTGGTTCAGACTATGAAGATCTTCGCAGCAGAATTCTTATGAACCCAGACCTTCCATCTCTTACCAATGTGTGTGCAACTATCTAACGGGAAGAAGCTCACGGAAAAGTTATGTGTTCTAATCTAAAAATTCCGAGAGCGTGAATCTCGTGCCTATGCAACAAACAAAAATGACAGATCCTACAAAGGCAAAAGATCTGAGATAAAGTGCCAACATTGTCATAATGTTGGCCACTCTATTGGAAGATGCTTGGATTCTCCATCCTGAACTCAAGCCAAACTTTGATAAAGGAAAAAATCCTATGAGCCCAGGGCTCATATAACTCATCGCTGCAAAAATCTCTCAAGACTATGAGCCCAAGGCAAATATGATCATGTCTGCTGCAAATTTCTTAGTTAATCCAACGACTCTTCTCGGTGAGTTCTCCTCTTATCTTAAAGAAAAAGGTGATTCGGGCTTCTCATCATCAACCTCAACCTCCAGATCTTGAAGAACTGATTGAGAAATTTGCCAACTTCCTCACCAATTCGCCAAAGAGAATTCGAAGGTATCTTAACCGCATTTAAAATTGCCCTAGTTGCTAGTAGTGTTCATAATTTTTGGATTATAGACTCAGTGCCATCGATCATATCACCAATAAATTAAGCAATATTTATGATTTCAAAGAAACCTCTTCCCCAATACACATGTCATGTTGCAAATGGAAATCAAGCCCCTGTCAAAGGACAAGGAAAGGCTAACATTTTGTCCCTTAAAATTGCATCTTTAGTGTTATATGTTCCCTCTTTTCCTTTTCAATTATTATCCATTGGTAAAATGACTCTAACACTAAAATGTCGTGTTATCATTGATGCTCATCGAGTCATTTTTCAGGACCTCGCCACCAAGAAGACGATTGGTGAAGGATTTTTTCTTCAAGGCTTATACTATCTGTCAAGTCAACCACAACAATTCATACACCATCCAGCTCCTATTTCCTCTGCTTTTTCTTCAACTCGACAGAGCATTACCTATGGCACCAACGCCTAGCTCATCCCTCCGACAGTGTACTCATAAAGCTCATGCCCCACTTGGAAATTCAAAGCACTCCATGCGATGCATGTCATCCGTCAAAAGCTACCAGACTTCCCTTTCCTTCTTCATCATCTAGAGCTGATAGGTCTTTTGAAATTGTTCACTCGGATATTTGGGGACCAGATCCTTGAGTCAATTGATGGCTACAAGTATTTTGTGTCTTTTGTAGATGACTTCTCCGTGTTACATGGATCTACTTGTTAAAACAAAAAGTGAGGTTATGAATGTCTTTCAAATTTTTCACATGATGATCATGACTCAATTTTCTGCAAAAATTAAGACTCTTAGGATCGACAATGGCACTGAATACTTATCCAAAAACTTGACACACTATCTAGCCACTCATGGCATTTTACATCGCTTAAGCTGCGTTGGAACACCCCAACAAAATGGGGTAGCTGAATGAAAAACAGAGATCTCTTGGAAAAAACAAGAGCTTTAATGATACAAATGCATGTTCCTAAAAGGTTTTGGTCTCATGGAGTTTTATCTGCTGCTTACCTAATTAATCGGTCGCCTAGCCGAACCTTGTCTTTTCTATCACCTCTTGAAGTTTTACAGATGAAAAACCAGATTTGTCTCACTTAAGAGTATTCAGATGCATGTGTTTTGTGCATCTTCAATCACAACATAGAGACAAACTTGATCCAAGGGTCGCTAAGTGTCTCTTTCAGGATACTCCTCAAGCAAAGAAAGGGTATAAATGCTATCATCCTCCATCTAGAAGACTATTTATATCAAGAGATGTTAGATTTGAAGAAAGTCGCCCATATTTTTCTCCTACTCAACATCAAGAGTTGACGAATTATTTCCACTACCAAGTCCAGCTCCTCTCGACATGGTTTCCCCTCTAGACAGACACTGAACTCGAAGGGATTGTGACTTCGAAAATCCACACATCCTGAAGGTGATCAAAGCACGGAGGAGAATCAAGGCACTCATGACACATCTTCAAGCGAGAGGCCAATCCCTAGCATTGAAATGAATCCCGAGGGGAAACATCCGCCACTAATCCCGCTATGAATCCCGAGATGGAAGCATCACGACCACGAAGAAATCCACACGAAATCGTGTTCCCCAACTCGGTTCCAGGATTACATTACTTATGCAACAGAAACATCCCATCTCTAACTATCTTACATATCGTAAATTGTTCAACTCACATGTTGCCTTTCTTAATTCCATATCCGAGTGTGCATGAACCCCGTAATTTTCAGGAAGCAAATTCACAGGAAGAATGGAGACAGGCTATGAATGAAGAGTTGCAGGCCCTTGATCAAAATAAAACCTGGAGTATAGTCAAACTCCCCAAGGATAAGCATGCAGTAGGAAGTCGCTGGGTGTACAAGACAAAATTCAAAGTCGACTGGAACAATTGAGAGATATAAAGCTCGTCTTGTAGCTCGGGGATATACTCGGACCTTTGGGATAGATTACAAAGAAACCTTCGCGACTGTCGCGAAAATGAACACAATTCATGTTCCATTATCGATGGTCGTTAATAATGGATGGATGATATGTCAAATGGACATCAAAAATGCATTTTTGCATGGAAATCTTACTGTAAGAAGTGTACATGAGATTGCCTCCGGGTCATCCTCAAAGTTTAGATTCCACCTAGCCTGTCGTCTCCACAAGTCCATCTACGGATTAAAACAATCCCTCGTGCATGGCATGCGAATTAAGTGTCTGTTCGGAAAAATTGGATTCAGTAGAAGTAATGCTGATTCTAGTTTATTTATTCAAGCAAGAACTAGAGATAAAACTCATGGTTCTTATATATGTTGATGACCTCATTATTGTAGGGAATGATAGCACATCAATTGCTCATCTTAAAACTACTCTGCAGACAACACTTTCCTGCTATCGATCTCGGTAGCTTGAAATATTTCCTTGGGATCGAGATGGCCTCTTCACACAAAGGGTTGTTTCTAAATCAACGCAAGTATACTCGACTTACTTCAAGATGCAAAAATGATGGATGCTAAGCCTGCTCCTACCCCATTGGACGACAAGTTGAAACCGGACACCACCAGTGAACCTCTCCAAGTCATTACTTATTACCAACACCTTGTGGGACGGCTAATATATCACACAATAACTCGACCCGATATTACCTATACGGTAAGTCTTGTTAGCCAATTTATGCATGCTCCTACAGTTTTCCACTTAAATCTTGTCAAAAGAATTATGCGTTATCTAAAGGGATCTCCTGGTCGCGGTATAGTAATGACTAATAATGGTCATAATCAAATCACTCGGTTATAGTGATTCCGATTGGGATGGCAATGCTCTTGATCGCAAATCAACAACGAGGGTTCCGTGTTTTTGTTGGTGTAAATTTGATCTCTTGGCGAAGCAAAACAACGATGTGGTTGCACGATCTAGTGCTCGAGCCGAGTACCGTGCTATGGCATCACTGCGTGTGAACTAATTTGGCTTAAAAGCCTACTACATGATATGGGAATTACTTGTGACGTTCTCATGACATTGTTTTGTGATAACCAAGCGAGCAATGCATATTGCGACCAACCACGTGTTCCATGAAAGAACAAAACACATTGAGGTCGATCGCCACTTCATTCGACAACAAGTTCAATTGCAGATAATTAAACCATCCTACATTCGCGACCATGATCAACTAGCGGATATATTCACCATGGTTGCGAGTGGCCTAAGATTTGTCATATCCCAAAAATCACAACATCATTAACGTACAAGTTCCGGTAAGTTGGGATTTAATTTTTTCTTACTTTGTATGCATGTTAAAATTTTCAAATTAATAAAAACAATTATTAGACTTTTTTCTTTAAAAAAAATAAATGATTCATTTTTTTTCTATTATAACCTATAAATCATAAATAGCAATTAAGAAAAAAATTGGAAAGTAGTTAAACTATTGTAGAGGTATTTTAGCAATTTCTTAGATAATTTTTTTTCTGCACTATTTTTCACTCACTTTCATATTGGAACTTGTTTTTTTTTTAATTGTATTCATTGAATTGAATAAGCTTCTTATACAACTAAAGTAACATTCAACATAAATAGTAGTGTTTTTAGTATCAGCTACGAAGTCTATGCCCCCCTCGTATTATTCCCCATTTTTCTTTCTCTCTTCAATTGATATCTTTCCAAGACTAGCACCGTATTGCCTGTTTTTAACTTATCATAATGTGCAGGGGAAACCTCGAATTCTAAAAGAAGCCATGGAATGGTTATTTGAAGCTTATGCAGATTAGTGTTTGTCAAGCTGGATAGTGGATAAAAATTATGTATATTTGTCATAATGCTAGAAAATGGATGGAGCTGGCAGCTTATCTCGGAGATAAAACACCTTAATATTGATATGGATGGATTCTTATGTGTATGCAATGTAGCTTCTATTAGTCCTCAGGAGCATGATGTGATGGTAAATAGCCTGCGATCTGCACAGCAGGTCTCGAGTTTGAGTAAAGGTGTGACTTGTATGGGGTTTTACTCCTCTTTGTAAGAGTTTGTGATAGTCGAGTTTTACTCGCTCACCTGGGTCCACAAAATGTGTTTTCCAAGAAGGGAAGTTTCTTCAAATAAAAATGTAGCTTGTATTGTTTTCTATTAGATTTTGTTTTTTTTAAAAACAACAAACATTTAGGAATTTAAGTTTTAAGAAGCAATATATGTTGATAATAATTTGGACATGAAGAGAATTTTAAAGTTGAACTCTGTTGAATTACAAATCCATGTGTGTGGGAGTTTGAGTGATTTCCCAAAGGAGGATTGCATAGGCAGCCTCCCCTAATAATGAAATTGAAAATCGGTGGTTTCTCGGTGAGCTGGAGGCTTTACTCGCAGGACTTTTAAAGTCAATCAACTTAAGTGGGTCCCTGGTGATACTTGGATGGGATAAATCGAAGAGTGTACCACATCAACTTCAACACCTCACCGCCCTCAAGACACTAGAGATATGGGAATTCGAAGGAGATGAATTTGAGGAAGCTTTGCCATGATGGTTGGCCAGCCTTTCTTCCCTTCAACATCTTCGTATTCTAGACTACAAGAATCCAAGTATATGCCAAATTCAACGACCATTCAATGCCTCTCCAAATTAAAGACACTGGAGATCCGGGATTGTCCACTTCTTGAAGAAAATTGTAGGGAGGATAATGGTTGTGAGTGGCCCAAGATTTCTCATATTCAAAAATCAAAACATCATTAATGCAAAAATTCCAGTAGCGAGGATTTAATTTTCTCTTACTTTGTATGCATATTAAAATTTTCAAATTAATAAAAACAATTATTAGACTTCCTTCTTCTAAAAAATAAATGATTCTTTTTCTCCTCTTATAACCTATAAATCATAAATAGCAATTAAGAAAAAAATTGGAAAGTAGCTAAACTATTGTGGAGGTATTTTAGCAATTTCTTAGATAATTTTTTCCCTGCACTATTTTTCACTCACTTTCATATTGGAACTTGCTTTTTTTTTTTTTTTAATTGTATTCATTGAATTGAATAAGCTTCCTATACAACTAAAGTAACATTCAACATAAATTAGTGTTTTTAGTATCAGCTACGAAGTCTATGTCCCCCTCGTATTATTCCCCATTTTTCTTTCTCTATTCAATTGATATCTTTCCAAGACTAGCACCATGTTGCCTGTTTTTAACTTATCATAATGTGCAGGAGAAACCTCGAATTCTAAAAGAAGCCATGGAATGGTTATTTGAAGCTTATGCAGATTAGTGTTTGTCAAGCTGGATAGTGGATAAAAACATGTATATTTGTCGGAGATAAACCACTTTAATATAGATATGGATGAGTTTTGATGACCTTAATATAGATATGGATGAGTTTTTATGTGTATGCAATGTAGATTCTATTAGTCCTTGAGGAGGGTGGCGTGATGGTAAACAACCTGTGATCTGCACAACAGGTTTCGAGTTCGAGTCAAGGTATGACTTGTGTGGGGTTTTACTCCCCTTTGTAAGGGTTTGTATTAGTTAGAATGTTATTCGCTCACCTGGACCCATAAAGTGTGTTTTATGAGGGATGAGGTTTTTCTAATAAAAAAATAATGTAGCTTGTATTGTTTTCTATTAGATTTAAAAAAAAACATTTAGGAATTTAAGTTTTATGAAGCAATATATGTTGATAACCTTTGGACAACGTTTTAAGAAAGAATTGCAGAGGGTCTTCTTTCACAATAGCAGTACAAGAAAAGAAGTGAGATTGAATGTTTGATATCGTTATTGCTTGATTTCCTGCATTTATTCCTTGGAGTGGATGGTCGGTTTTTGAAACTTCAAAATATAATTTTGACTCTATTATCACAGATAAAATAGATTTGTATTATAATTGTGAGAACTTGATTTTATTATCATAAGTAATAGATTTGTAGTATGATTGTATTGTAAACACCAGGTTGAACCTAAGAGAAATTTTATTATTTTTTCTACAAGAAACTGAAATAAATAAAACGAACAGAGGATTTGAGTTAAAAATAAAAAGAAAAGGAGTAAAAATAATAAAATGATGTGTTAACTTAATTTAAGGGTCCAGATATTTAATCTTATAAACTTGTTGATCATCAAAGTAAAATAAATATCATTTTAATTCAAACAAATAAATTCAGTGTCTCTTAGAATTAAAAGAAATCAAAAAGATTATGTGTAAATTTATTATATAAAACTTTCTAATTAATTTCTTACCATCAAATAAATTTAATATTAAAAAGTAATTTTAATTCACTAGCAATAGTAAAGTAAAATAACTACTATCTTGAAAGTAAAGGCTAGTTGCCATGAACTGGACAGAAAACTAGTGCTTGATAAATGAGAATCATTTTGAGAAAACAAGAGAACATGTGCTATGAGATGTGTGATGTTGATCATTTCATCTACCACCAACCTTTAAGTCAGATAAATATTTAATATCTTCAAATATGATTAATGGTTGACTTATTTAATTAACCTCATGCAGCGACTTTCTCTGCTTTCGTGGAAGATGCTGCCAACTACCATCAATTAAGTAGTAAGTATATGGAGGAAGGGACCCTCATGCAACGACTTTCTCTGCTTTCATGGAAGATGCATCTCTTTCATATCATTGTCAATCTCAGCAATGATCCATCGTCTTGAAAAATAATAATACAACGCATATATATCATCATTCCAAAACAACGCCTCATTTCATCTTTATCGTACTTCTTTGATTTCCCCCCCAAAAAAAGACAATATGGCAGAGCTTCTTCTTACGTTTACCATGGAGGAGACTTTGAACAGGGTGATTTCCATAGCTGCTGAAGGGATCAGATTTGCTTGGGGATTGGAGGGCCAGCTGCAGAGGCTTAACAAAACCTTCACCATGATCCAAGCTAAGCTCCAAGATGCAGCCACAAGGCCCGTAACAGACAGGTCCGTGAAGCTTTGGCTGGAGAGGCTACAAGATGTAGCTTATGATGCCGAAGATGTTCTAGACGAGTTTGCGTATGAGATTCTCCGAAAAGACCAGAAGAAGGGAAAGGTACGCGACTTCTTTTCACTCCACAATCCAGTTGCTTTCCGTCTGACTATGGCTCGAAAAGTTAAGAAGATCAAAAAAGCCCTGGATGAAATCCGAGAAGATGCTGCTGGATCTGGGCTTGGATTGACATTTCTACAACATGAAAATAGAGCTCAAGAAGTTTGTTTGGATCTAGATCGAGAGACAGATTCCTTCCTTGACAGCTCAGAAGTTGTAGGAAGGGAGGATGATGTCTCTATTGTTACGGATAGGCTGGCTATGTTGACGAAACAACATGTCCTTTCGGTTGTCCCTATAGTGGGGATGGCTGGCCTTGGAAAAACTACTGTGGCTAAAAACGTTTGTGAAGTAGTGAGGGAGAGAAAACACTTTGATGTGACTTTATGGGTGTGCGTTTCTAATGATTTCAGTAAAAGGAGGATTTTAGGGGAGATGTTGCAAAAGATTGATATATCTACTGGTGGGTTGACCAATCTTGATGCAATTATTGAAAAACTTCAGCAAAAGATGAAAAATAAGACATTTTTTCTTGTTCTTGATGACGTGTGGAATGAAGACTATGGGAAGTGGGATGATTTGAAAGAGCAATTGTTAAAAATTAGCAGCAAGAAAGGGAATGCTGTTGTTGTTACAACCCGCATAACAGAAATAGCAACCATGATGGAGACTTGTCGTGGGAGTCACCACAAACCAAGGGGACTATCAGATGAAGAATGTTGGTCCATTATCAAGCAGAAGGTGAGTGGGGGTGGAGGAGCAACATTAGCTGCAGATTTGGAGTCTACTGGAAAAGACATTGCAAAGAAATGTGGAGGGCTTCCATTGCTTGCTAAAGTTTTGGGAGGAACACTACGCCGAAAGGAGACACAGGAGTGGCGGTCAATTCTAAACAGTAGATTTTGGGATACAAAGGATGGAAATGAAGTTTTTCGCATATTGAGACTCAGTTTTGATTACTTGTCATCGCCAACATTGAAAAAATGTTTTGCATACTGTTCCATTTTTCCTAAGGATTTTGAAATTGAAAGGGAAGAGCTAATTCAACTCTGGATAGCTGAAGGTTATCTTGGTTCATCAGATGGGAGAATGGAGGGCAACAAGTGTTTCAATGACTTGCTTGCAAATTCCTTTTTCCAAGATGTTGAAAGGAACCGGTACAGGATCATAACAAGTTGCAAGATGCATGATCTTGTGCATGATCTTGCATTACAGGTCTCAAAATCAGAAACATTAAGTGTGGAGGCGGGTTCGGAAGTAGATGGTGCATCTCAAATTCGTCATCTAAATCTTATTTCTCGTGGGGAAGTTGAGTCAATATTTCCAGCGATTGATTCTAGAAAACTGCGTACTTTTTTCTCAACGGTTGATGTATTCAATCGACCTTGTAAATTCAAAAGCTTGAGAACTCTGAAATTGCAAAAGTCTGGTACCCCTGAGTTACCAAATTCAATTTGCAAGCTGAGACATTTGAGGTATCTTGATGTCTCGAATATCAGAGCATTGCCAGAATCCATTGCAAACCTCCACCATTTGGAAACACTAATATTAAAACAGTGTGAACAACTCCCAACCCTTGGATGTTTTCCTCGCCTTAAGATTCTAAAGATGATTGGAATGGATACTATAAAATGTATTGGTAATGAGTTCTATAGTAAGAGTGGCAGGGCAGGAGTACTGTTTCCGGCACTAAAAGAACTCACTTTGTTCCGTATGGATGGTCTTGAAGAATGGAAGGTAGCAGGTGGAGAAGGTGATCGAGTATTTCCTTGTCTTGAAAAGTTGAGCATTCAATGGTGTGGCAAGTTGAAAAGCATTCCAATATGTGGTCTTTCATCTCTTGTAGAATTTGAAATTTATCAATGTGGTGAATTGAGATATTTATTCGGCGAATTTGATGGCTTCACGTCTCTTCGGTTGTTGAGGATTCAGGATTGTAGAAAGCTGACATCCATTCCAATCGTACAACACTGCACATCTCTGGTGGAATTGAATATATGGCGTTGCAATGAGTTGATTACAATTCCTGGTGATTTCCGGGAATTGAAATATTCTCTGAAGAAATTGATTATTAACAAATGTAAATTGGGAGCTCTTCCAAGCGGATTACAATCTTGCACATCTCTAGAAGAATTGAAGATATGGTATTGGGGAGAGCTTATCCATATTAATGATTTACAAGAATTGACTTCGCTTCAAAGATTATGCATTGGAGGTTGTTATAAGCTCATCAGTATTGATTGGCATGGTTTACGACAACTGACTTCTCTTGTTGATTTACAAATCTATGCGTGTGGGAGTTTGAGCGATTTCCCGGAGGAGGATTGCCTAGGCAGCCTCACCCAACTGAAGGAATTGAGAATCGGTGGTTTCTCAGGTGAACTGGAGGCTTTTCCTGCAGGACTTTTAAAGTCAATCAACTTAAGTGGGTCCCTGGGGATATATGGATGGGATAAACTGAAGAGTGTACCACATCAACTTCAACACCTCATTGCCCTCAAGACACTAACTATATGTGGTTTCAAAGCAGAGGAATTTGAGGAAGCTTTGCCAGAATGGTTGGCCAACCTTTCTTCCCTTCAACATCTTCTTATTCTAGACTGCAAGAATCTCAAGTATCTGCCAAGTTCAACAGCCATTCAACGCCTCTCCCAATTAGAGCATTTGTTTATCTTGGGATCTCCACTTCTTGAAGAAAATTGTAGGGAGGATAATGGCTATGAGTGGCCCAAGATTTCTCATATCCCAAAAATCACAACATCATTAATGCAGAAATTCCGATAAGTAGGGATTTAATTTTCTCTTACTTTGTAAGCGGATTAAAATTTTCAAATTAATAAAAACAATTATTAGACTTCCTTCTTCTAAAAAAATAAATGATTCTTTTTTTTTTTCCTACTATAACCTATAAATCTGATAAAATTAATCAATAGCCATCCAACATTTCAAAATCATCAACTCTATATACTTAAATTCAAATTTGGGCATTCAAATATATATATATATATATATATATCTTGAAATCAATAGTTTAAGTTGTTATTAGACATTATTAACTACCAAAATTGTTACTGCCCAATATGTGTGTTTAATGATAATTCATTAAAAGTTATAATTTATAATCTAGAATTCAATAATTTAAATTAGTATTAGACTCTTACTTCAACTCTCTCTCTCTTAAAAAAACAAAAAAAAATTGCATAATAAGTTAAATCATAAATGGAAATTAAGAACATTTTTCTTGGAAGATAGTTAAACTATTGTAGAGGTATTTTAGCAATTTCCGTGATGTATATGATGAACTGAGATGATAACCCTTAAGCTTTTTATTATAATAAAAAAAATTTAATCATATCAACAAAATACCGTTTTCAATGCACCTCTCCCCGCATCTGCAGGGAGGCTATCCCATCGTCGTGACAATGATCAATAAATTTATTAGTTGATGTTATGAATCAAGTTCAAAATATAATGAGATATATAAAATGAAAATCACGGTGCTGTGTATTCTTGATTGATATATGGCTAGGAAGTTAGCTAAAAATAAAATATATTTATTTCAAAACTTTCGGACCACACTTGTCTCTTTTCATCAAATCATCAAGTCATGGATACTAAAAACCTTTGGACAACGTTTTCTATTAGATTTTTAAAATAAAAAAATTAGGAATTTAAGTTTTATGAAGCAATATATGTTGATAACCTTTGGACAACGTTTTAAGAAAGAATTGCAGAGGGTCTTGTTTCACAATAGCAGTACAAGAAAAAAGTGAGACTGAATGTTTGATGTCGTTATTGCTTGATTTCCTGCATGTATTCCTTGGAGTGGATGGTCGGTTTTGAAACTTCAAAATATAATTTTTACTTTATTATATTGCTTGATTTCCTGCATTTATTCCTTGGAGTGGATGGTCGGTTTTTGAAACTTCAAAATATAATTTTTACTTTATTATCACAGATAAAATAGATTTGCAGTATAATTATGAAAACCTGATTTTATTATAACAACTAATAAATTTATAGTTGATTGTATGTAAAAACCAGTGAACCTTAGAGAAATTTAATTGAATTTTTCTACAAGAAATTGAAATAATTTGTAGGCCCTTGTGGTTTTCTTCTATGGCCAAACAAGATAGTTTATGTTTGTCGGTGCGAACTAATTTTCATCAATTGGCCTTGGAATAACTCATAATTTCCTTTGGGAGGTTATTCGAACTCATGCTAAGAGAGGAGATGTAGGGTTAATTTTAAAACTTTTACCTTTAGTTCTTCTGGGCCCATGAACAGTGCATTTTCCCAGCTCTAAACCAAGTTCTTGGGAATGCTATGAGATTGCAATGCTCTGCTTAATCAACTAGGTAAAAACAAATTACTCTGCCGAATTTGAGAAGGACAAAACAACTGCAATTAACATACAGTTCCAAGTGGTATGCATGGATAAATTGAGTATCAATTACACCAGGAATAACTTATCTGAATGAAATCACAATGCTTCTGCAGATAATTCTCTCTAGAGGCCTTGGCAACTTAAATCTTTATATGCATGTCACCACCACATCCAAATTCTTCTTGTTCCTGCATCATCACCTCCATGTTATCAAGCCTAGGATTAAAGCTGATGAAGTGATATCGAACACTGAAAATGCTGAAAAGGGAGCTGATGAAGGCTAGAAATATCTTTTCTGGAAAAATAATACTAGCCAAGATTATCCAAAACACACACAAAGACAGATACTCACCCAGACTATTCTCCTAACCAAGAATGGTTGGCTGCGTAGAACATGAAAAACATAGTAAACCAAGAGATTCAAAGTTGAAGTGATAAGAAACTCATTCAAGACAGAAACAAGAACTGGCACCAGTTTGTATTGTGCAGTGTTCTATTGGGAACACCATCTTTAAACCATGCAACAGTTGAAACATATATTTTATAGTCAGGAAATAATTAACAAGTTCATAAATCCTAACGCATTTTCTGGGGTATAGCTGGTTAAGCGAGAGCCAATTGATAATTGAGGGAAAAGAAACTTCGTTAGCCTAGGAGATTCTCTTTTTAAATGGAAAAGGCTCAGAACCTCATGCAAATATAAAACAGGAAAAGCAAAGTCATCTCTACAGGAATGCACAGGGACATGGAGACTTGCCTGATTGACCATCACGCTCACCAAATCTTCCAAGGAGCCAAAATTATTCAAAACAGAACCGTCCTGTGGCTTCTCTTGGCTTGGAAAATACACATCTCTTGACCTCACTAATGTTTCCATGGCTGAACACTAAACCTCATTATGCTTCATCAATGAGGTATCAACAAAATTTGACAGTCCAGTTGAACTGAAGCTTGCAGTGTTTTTGGCTTACTGATGACAGGTAGGTCCATCTCAAGCCCCACGAGCTCAAGCAATTTAAAACCATCCATGTCTGGCATATGGACATCACTGATAACCAGATCAAACTTGTTCTTGTTTTCTCTCAGCATCCTCAATGCCGTGGTTGCCTGACTCGTCGTAGTAACTGCAGAATCCACAACCCATTTATTGAGCAAGTCCAGCATGTGAAAAATTCCACAAGCATGCCAGAAAGATTCAGAATAAACCAAAACTCAGAAAATCAATGACAAATTTAGATTTATTTAGAAAAGATTCGGAAGTAAGTCATGCCAATAAATCATAAGATTTAACTTGAATACAGAACAATTTATATAAATCTACTCCAAAGAGCTAATAACCCAGTACTACACGTGCAATCAATTTAGAAGATCCAACAGTTCCAGTTATTATAACACGTGGTAGCTAAAAACATAGAATGCTATGAGAACAGTAAAGATTCAAATGAGTAAACAATAACCTTTATAATCTTGTCAAAGTAGACACATGTCTAGGTGGCTATCTCACAAAAGTATCAAACTGAGACAAAGCAAGCAAGGAACATAGATTTCTACTTTCCGCGAGACGCCAATAGCAGAACAAGAGACTTAATTTAACTCAACAAGATTTCATAATTACAAAAACACGCTACATAAAACAGTGAAATGAACAGAGAGAATAAAAGACAAAGATTATCAATCCAATGGCATATAAATATTCATAATTTACACAACTAACTACATAAATCTGACAAAGAACTAAAACGTTAAACCTTAACAAAAAAACATGAAAACCAAAACCCATGTCGAAAAACACATGAACAAATCGATGAAACAATAAAAGAGAGAGATGATCAACATTCTCTCTCATGCAGCATCAGAAGAAATTTCAGCGGCTGCTTGTGATGACAATCCTGATAGATTGGCATTACCTCAGCTTTATAACAAGGTAAATCTTCTGATTTTTCATTTGGAACTTTCCTTGTAAGTTTCAATGGATGGGATCTTTATCTTGTATCAGATAGGAAACACTTGTGATGAAATTTGGACATAAAAAACACACATACAAGGGCCGGGTAGTGGATGAGCCAAAGTCATGTGAGGATTTAACACGATGTTTTCTCTTATAATCCTGGCAGATGTGTATGGTGGTGGATCAAAACGTTCATGAATCAGTTCAGATATCCTTGACCAACCATCCTGCAAGTCTCAAGTTGAGACAGGATCTTCAGCCATTAAAGACAATTCATGAACAGATAAATCAAATTCTCTCTCCTTCACAGCAGAAAACTCCTACTTCAGAACAGGCTACTCTTGGTTCAAGCAAACATGTCCAAGCTGAATCGCAGAGCGAGGCAGAATTTCATTCACCTTCTGACCAACTGAAGGAGAATGACGACAATAGTGCTGCTATCGAAGATGTCGAGATGAAAGATGCAACAACCGAGCCAAAATTGCAAGGAACCGTTGCAGTATTGAACGAAGAACTAGTTAAAGAAACAAGTCAATCTACTAGCGATTCTCCACCTTCTGCACACCCAGTTACTCCTCCAAAAGAACCAACTTGTTCATCAGGGACAGCTGAAAAGGATGTGGGAAAGGTCGATATGAATAATGAAAATGACACCCAACACTGACGCTGTACCAAATGAAACCACAGAGAAATCAGACTCAGGGATGATCGTTTTAGATGATACATACAAATGGAATACATTTTCATGTTCCTTTTAGCTGCAACAAACTAGCGTTACAGGCTTTAGCAGAAAAACTGTGACTCTAAAGTACTTTTAAACCATCATTTACCAAATTTTGGCGAGCTTGAGATTTTGTTGACTAACCAAAATTTCAACTGCCTGCTAGAAGCCAGATTGTTAATTTAATATCATTTTATTAATGCCAACACTTCTTCCCTACAGCTTTAACTCGCTCAAAGGTGATGTAAGGTAATGCTGTTTCATCCTTGGGGCTTTGAAGCAGCTGTTACTGACATTTTTCTTTCTTTCCAGCTTCTGGCCGGTTGAAACCTTGGAGCAGGGCAAGGCGCATGGCTCCAATCGGACTTCTCCCAGCAAGTTTAGTTCCAATCTTGAATGGAGAGCAGCTTTTCTACTAAAGCAGTCAATGCTAACCTTTTTTTTCCCTCCAAATATACTAGGAAGAAAGAATTGCAGAGGGTCTTGTTTCACCATACCAGTACAGGAAAAGAAGTGAGACTGAATGTTTGATGTCCTTATTTCTTGATTTCCTGCATTTATTCCTTGGAGTGGATTGTAGGTTTTTGAATCTTCAAAATATAATTTTGACTTTATTATCACAGATAAAATAGATTTGTAGTATAATTGTGAAAACCTGATTTTATTATCACTAATAATAAATTTGTAGTATGATTGTATTGTAAAAACCAGGTTGAACCTTAGAGAAATTTTATTTAACTTTTCTACAAGAAACGGAAATAAATAAAATGAACAGAGGATTTGAGTTAAAAATTAAAAAAATCTATGAATAAAAATAATAAATTGATGTGTTAAATTAATTTAAAGGTCTAGATATTCATTCTTATAAACTTGTTTTTAAATTCTAAAAATAAAAATAATAAATTGATGTGTTAATTTAATTCAAAGGTCTAGATATTCATTTTTATAAACCTGTTGATCATCAAAGTAAAATAAATATCTTTTTAATTCAAATATATAAATACGATGTCTCTTAAAGTTAAAAAAATCAAATTAAAAGAAATAAAAAGATTATGAGTAAATTAATCATATAAAGTTTTCTAATTAATTTCTTACCATCAAATAAATTTAATATTAAAAAATAATTTTAATTCACTAGCAATAATAAAGTAAAAATATTAATTTAAGTTTTGGATGGAATGAATCATGGTTTTTAATTATTTTTTTCACATTGGAATGTCCAAGATATGAGTCATGTTTTTCTCCCGCCTTCGTTCCTTGCATGCCAGCAACTTTTCAGGCATTTGCTCCATCAGTTTGGCTGTCTTTGCCCGTCTCTCTGCAGCAATCCTATCACACCTGTGTCGGTGCCCGTTTGGTATTGTGATTTTAACCAGCTTGAAAAAAAGCCATTCAAACCACCGTTTCATGGAAAGCAGCTAATAGCTGCTTTCCATGGCTTTTCATCAAATTCCCACCACAGCAACCACAGAAACGGGCACAAAATTACCGTTGGAATTTATTGTTCCAAATCAAACCCTCGTCCATCAACATCTCTGCTCCCCTCTTCTCCTTCACATTGCGGGAACCTTCTCTTTTTTCTTTTCTAGCTATTTGTCGCCTCCTCCTTTTCTCTTTCTTCTGCGGATATGTTTTAGTAAAGGGATGGAGAAGAATCGAGCACCTCCATAATCATCATCCACGCCCCTCTCGTCATGTTCTTCTTCTCCGACAAACCCTACCCCTTTTCTCTATCTTCTACCTGTTCTGTGCTAGAAAGGATATTATGCTTACTAATGTTTTCAATTCCATTTTGAATGTAATTTGTTGGGTCTGACCTAAGTGAGAGGGATGGTTGCAGGCTGCGCCGCGCGGGATTAGAGGGAGGAGGGTGGTGCCACGATTTGGTCGGCAAAGAGAAGGAGGAGATGGAAGTGGGCTGTGATTTTTTCGGTAGAGAGAGGGAGGAGGGTTGTGCTTTGATTTTGACAGAGGGTTTCACTAATGCTATGTTTGATTGTGCAGTTAAACTTATTTTTTTCATTGCTTTAATGTATTGATGTTAAAACATTTTTAAAAAAATAAAAGTAAAATATTATCTTAATATGTTTTTAAATAAATAAAAATATAAATTTGCTCTATACAGAGAGAGATATTATAGATTAAAAAGTTAAACTTTTTTATACAACAATTAATTAAAAAAGTGTTGAATATGATTGTAATCCCAATTATATCCCAGATGATATTTTTACCACATATTGTAGCGCGCGAAAATAGACAGAGATTGCAAAGGCCTTTACATATGAATATTGTTCGTGATGAAATTGCAAATAGTTTGATGAGAGAATAAAAAAAAGTGTTCATTTTACTTGAATTATTCCTTACATTATGAAATTATGATTATTAATACAATCTATATATCTATATATATATATAGATATATATATAGATATATATATATATATATATATATGTGTGTGTATATGTTTATGCCCTTTAAAGTAATTTTACAAATTAAAAGCAATATGAAAAGTTTGGTAACCAAACACTTGAAACTGTTTTTTTTCAACTTCAAACTCAATCACAGTTTTAACCAAACACACTTGGCTCTCATTTCTCAGTTCAGAAAAGAGATTTCCTAATTAATGTAGTTGACCAATTCTTGTATAATTAGGACTCTGTTTCCTAGTTTATTTTGTTTCCTTGTAAAACCAGTAAACCCTATGTAAACATATAAAGAGCTCCGTATGAAGATGAATACAATTAATCAAGTTTTTACCCAAACATTATCTAATAAGCTAAAAGGGCCTTTCACTGTTTATTGGACATTTGTCCTCCCTACTTCTCATGTGTATGTGCTCTTTGGTTTTTTTTTCCGGGTTTTCTATTTCTATTTTTCTTTTACTTTATATTTTTCTCTTTTTCTTTCATTGTATTCTTTTTTTTTATGATTATTTTTTTCCTTTTTTTCTTTCTTGCCATTTTTTTATTGTGTTTTTTCTAGCTATTTTTTTCATATTTTCCCATAAAATATTTTTTTTCTGGTTATATTTTTCTTTTTTTGACTTATAGTTATGATTATTTTTTTCCTTTTTTTTCTTTCTTGCCTTTTTTTGTTATTGTGTTTTTTCTAATTATTTTTTTTCATATTTTCCCATAAAATATTTTTTTTATGGTTATATTTTTTTTCCGACATATATATAGTTATTTGTTATTTATTATAATTATATAAGTTTTGATTTGTTTCAATTTTGTCCTTTGAAAGTTATTTATTATAATTATATAAGTTTTGATTTGTTTCAATTTTGTCCTTTAATTTAATAATAATAATAATAATAATAATAATAATAATAATAATAATAATAATAGTAATAGTAATAGTAATAGTAATAATAATAATAATAATGATTATTTTTTTCCTTTTTTTTTCTTTCTTGCCATTTTTTTATTGTGTTTTTTCTAACTATTTTTTTCATATTTTCCCATAAAATATTTTTTTTTCTGGTTATATTTTTTTTCTTTTTCGACTTATATATATTTATTTGTTATTTATTATAATTATATAAGTTTTGATTTGTTTCAATTTTGTCCTTTAATTTAATAATAATAATACTAGTAGTAGTAGTAATAATAATAATAATAATAATATCCGTATAATTTAATAATTTTAATTGTTTTTACAGAAATGACAACGATATTTATTTATTTTTGTTAAAGTTTCTAGGATATTCTTAGTCTTTCATTAATAATAATAATAATAATAATAATAATAATAGTAATAATAATAATAATAATATCTGTATAATTTAATAATTTTTATTGTTTTGACAGTAATGGCAATGACATTTATTTATTTTTGTTTTGTTAAAGTTTCTAGGATATTCTTAGTCTTTCATTAATTATATGTTCTAATATTTATTGGATATTATCTCATAGGAATATATATAAGGAGAAGAAAACATAACCTAGGATTTTTTTAATAAAAAAAATTAATATCGGTATTCTTAAATACATTTAATATAATCATACAATTAATAAATCGGGTAACACAACAAATAATTGCCTTCAAATTTTAATTTTGTACTTAACACAATAATAATAATAATAATAATAATAATAATAATAATAATAATAATAATTTATTTGTTTTCTTGCTTACTCTTTTGTTGATGTTTTTTTTTCTCCGTATAATTTAATAATTTTTATTGTTTTGACAGTAATTTTTACCTGATAAATTTTATTTTATTTTTTTGTTTGATCTTTTGTTAAAGTTTTTATGATTTTTTTAGTCTTTTATTTTTATTCATTATTAGCATAATAATAATAATAATAATAATAATAATAATAATAATAATAATAATAATAATAATTTAATGTTTTTCTCTTACTTACTCATTTGTTAATGTTTTTTAGATTTTTTTTCTCTCGGGATAATTTGATAATTTTTATTCTTTTAACAGTTATACAAACTTTTTATTCAGCCCGCAACGTAGTGTGATATTGTTTTTTATAAATTTTCAGGTCAAATAATATTTTTTGCAGTCAATAATTTTTATTGTTTTTTCATTTATTTTATTTTTTCATTTGCTCTTTTGTTAATGTTTTTAGGTTTTTTTAAGCCTTTGATTTAATTTTATTTTCTTCCCGTTATTAAAACAATAACAATAATTTTAGTTTTTGTTCTTACCTGCTTTTTTATTAATATTTTTTTTTCTCTGAGATTTATTGAATCATATTTATTGTTTTGAGAGTGATGGTGATGATAAGTTAAGAAGTTAAAACTTTAATTAATTATTATTATAATAAAATATGTTGATCTTTTTTATTATATCAAATTTTATCTATTAAAATATTATATTTTAATTTCAACAGTTGTAAAACTTTTTTTTTTTTCGGCCGCAAGTGCGGCCAGCCTTCCCCTGCGAGGAGGACTTCCTTGCGCGTCGGCGAGCACTGATGAGGAGTGGTGTCCAGGCCCCGAGATTCCAGTACCCCACACGCCTTTGGACAGCTCATTCTTGTTCTTTGCCAACTTCTCTTTCCATGGATAGTAGCTGGGTGGAACTTTCTCTGCAGCAACTTTCTCTCTTTTCGTGGAAGATGATGCCACGTACCACCAATCAAGTAGTAAGTATATGGAGGAAGGGTCCCTCATGCAGCAACTTTCTCTGCTTTCTTGGAAGATGCTGCCAACAACCATCAATCAAGTAGTCAGTATAGGGAGGAAGGGACCCACCAATTACCATCAATCAACTAGTAAGTAATGGAGGTAGGGACCCTCATGCAGCAACTTTCTCTGCTTTCATGGAAGATGCTCCAACAACTATCAATCAATGATCCATCGTCTTGAAAAAAAATAATACAACGCATCTCATCATTCCAAAACAACACCTCATTTCATCTTCATTTCGAAACTTTCAGACCACACTTCTCTCTTTTCATCAAATCTTACTTCTTTGATTTCCCCCCCAAAAAAAGACAATATGGCAGCAGAGCTTCTTCTTACGTTTACCATGGAGGAGACTTTGACCAGGGTGATTTCCATAGCTGCTGAAGGGATCACACTTGCTTGGGGATTGGAGGGCCACCTGCAGAGGCTTAAAAATTCCTTGACCATGATCCAAGCTAAGCTCCAAGATCCAGCCACAAGGCCCGTAACAGACAGGTCTGTGAAGCTTTGGCTGGAGAGGCTACAAGATGTAGCTTATGATGCCGAAGATGTTCTAGACGAGTTTGCGTATGAGATTCTCCGAAAAGACCAGAAGAAGGGAAAGGGAAAGGTACGCGACTTCTTTTCACTCCACAATCCAGTTACTTTCCGTCTGAGTATGGGTCTAAAAATTAAGAAGATCAAAGAAACCCTGGATGAAATTCGGGAAGATGCTGATGGATCTAGGCTTGGATCGACATCTCTACAACATGAAGGTAGAGCTCAAGAAGTTTCCTTGGTTCTAGATCGAGATACAGATTCCTTGCTTGGCAGCTTAGAAGTTGTAGGAAGGGAGGATGATGTCTCTATTGTTATGGATAGGCTGGCTACCTTGACGAAACAACATGTCCTTTCGGTTGTCCCTATAGTGGGGATGGCTGGCCTTGGGAAAACTACCGTGGCTAAAAAAGTTTGTGAAGTAGTGAGGGAGAGAAAACACTTTGATGTGACTTTATGGGTGTGCGTTTCTAATGATTTTAGTAACAGGAAGATTTTAGGCGAGATGTTGCAAAAGTTTGATATATCTACTGGTGGGGTAACCAATTTAGATGCAATAATTGAAAAACTTCAGGAAAAGCTGAAAAATAAGACGTTTTTTCTTGTTCTTGATGACGTGTGGAATGAAGACAATGGGAAGTGGGATGGTTTGAAGGATCAATTGTTAAAAATTAGCAGCGAGAAAGGGAATGCTGTTGTTGTTACAACCCGCATACCACAAATAGCAACCATGATGGAGACTTCTCGTGGGAGTCAGCACAAACCAAGGGGACTATCAGATGAAGAATGTTGGTCCATTATCAAGCAGAAGGTGAGTGGGGATGGAGGAGCAACATTAGCCGCAGACTTGCAGTCTATTGGAAAAGAGATTGCAAAGAAATGTGGAGGGCTTCCATTGCTTGCTCAAGTTCTGGGAGGAACACTGCGCCAAAAGGAGAGACAGCAGTGGCGGTCAATTCTAAACAGTAGATTTTGGGATACAAAGGATGGAAATAAAGCTTTACGCATATTGAGACTCAGTTTTGATTACTTGTCATCGCCAACACTGAAAAAATGTTTTGCATACTGTTCCATTTTTCCCAAGGATTTTGAAATTGAAAGGGAAGAGCTAATTCAACTCTGGATGGCTGAAGGTTATCTTGGGCCATCAGACGGGAGGATGGAGGGCAACAAGTGTTTCAATGACTTGCTTGCAAATTCCTTTTTCCAAGATGTTGAAAGGAACCAGTATGGGATCATAAGAATTTGCAAGATGCATGATCTTGTGCATGATCTTGCATTACAGGTCTCAAAATCAGAAACGTTAAGTGTGGAGGCCGGTTCGGAAATAGATGGTGCATCTCAAATTCGTCATCTAAATCTCATTTCTCGTGGGGAAGTTGAGTCAATATTTCCAGCGATTGACGCTAGAAAACTGCGTACTTTTTTCTCAACGGTTGATGTTTTCAATCGGCCTCGCAAATTCAAAAGCTTGAGAGCTCTGAAATTGGAACCATCCGGTACCACTAAGTTACCAGATTCAATTTGCAAGCTGAGACATTTGAGATATCTTGATGTCTGGACTTTCAGAGCATTGCCAGAATCCATTACAAACCTCTACCATCTGGAAACACTAATATTAAAAAAGTGTGCACAACTCCCAACACTTGGATGTTTTCCTCACCTTAAGATTCTAAAGATGATGGGAATGGATACTGTAAAATGTATAGGTAATGAGTTCTATAGGAGGAGTGGCAGGGGAGGAGTACTGTTTCCGGCACTAAAAGAACTCACTCTATTCCATATGGATGGTCTTGAAGAATGGATGGTAGCTGGTGGAGAAGGTGATCGAGTATTTCCTTGTCTTGAAAAGTTGAGCATTCGGTCGTGTCGCAAGTTGAAAAGCATTTCGATATGTGGTCTTTCATCTCTTGTAGAATTTGAAATTGGTGGATGTGGTGAATTGAGATTTTTATCCGATGAATTTGATGGCCTCACGTCTCTTCGGTTGTTGAGGATTGAGTATTGTCATCAGCTGACATCCATTCCAAGCGTACAACACTGCACATCTCTGGTGGAATTGAGTATACGGTGGTGCAGTGAGTTGATTACAATTCCTGGTGATTTCCAAGAATTAAAATATTCTCTGAAGAAATTGATTATTATAGATTGTAAATTGGGAGCTCTTCCAAGCGGATTACAATGTTGCGCATCTCTAGAAGAATTGAGGATATTTTGGTGCGCAGAGCTTACCCATATTAATGATTTACAAGAACTGTCTTCGCTTCAAGGATTATCCATTAATCGTTGTGATAAGCTCACAAGTATTGATTGGCATGGTTTACGACAATTGCGTTCTCTTGTTCAATTAACTATCTGTGAGTGTGGGAGTTTGAGCGATTTCCCAGAGGAGGATTGGATAGGCAGCCTCACCCAACTGAAGGATTTGACAATCGGTGATTTCTCGGGGGAGCTGGAGGCTTTTCCTGCAGGACTTTTAAAGCCAATCAACTTAAGTGGGTCCCTGACGATATGTGGATGGGATAAACTGAAGAGTGTACCACATCAACTTCAACACCTCACTTCCCTTAAGACACTGACTATATGGGGTTTCAGAGGAGAGGAATTTGAGGAAGCTTTGCCAGAATGGTTGGCCAACCTTTCTTCCCTTCAACATCTTCGTATTAAAGACTGCAAGAATCTCAAGTATCTGCCAAGTTCAACAGCCATTCAACGCCTCTCCCAATTAAAGACACTGGAGATCTGGAAATGTCCACTTCTTGAAGAAAATTGTAGGGAGGATAATGGCTGTGAGTGGCCCAAGATTTCTCATATCCCAAAAATCACAACATCATTAACGTACAAGTTCCGGTAAGTTGGGATTTAATTTTCTCTTACTTTGTATGCAGTTAAATTTTTCAAATTATTAAAAACAATTATTAGACTTCCTTCTTCTAAAAAAATAAATGATTCTTTTTTTCTTCCTATTATAACCTATAAATCTGACAAAATTAGTCAATAGCCATCCAACATTTCAAAATCATCAACTCTATATACTTACATTCAAATTAAGGCATATATATATATATATATATATATATATATATATATATTATAATCTTGAAATCAATAATTTAAATTGTTATCAGACATTATTAACCACCGAAATTGTTACTACACAATATGTGTGTTTAATGATAATTCATTAAAAGTTATAATTTATAATCTAGAATTCAATAATTTAAATTAGTATTAGACTTTTACTTCAACTCTCTCTATCTTAAAAAAAAACAAAAAACAAAATTGCATAATAAGTTAAATCATAAATGGCAATTAAGAACAGTTTTTTTTGGAAAATAGTTAAACTATTGTAGAGGTATTTTAGCAATTTCTTAGATAATTTTTTCCCTGCACTATTTTTCACTCACTTTCGTATTGGAACTTGCTTTTTTTTTTAATTGTATTCATTCAATCGAATAAGCCTTATACAACTAAAGTAACATTCAACATAAATCATAGTATTTTTAGTATCAGTTACGAAGTCTATGTCCCACTCGTATTATTCCCCATTTTTCTTTCTCTATTCAATTGATATCTTTCCAAGACTAGCACCATGTTGCCTGTTTTTAACTTATCATAATGTGCAGGAGAATCTCGAAGACTAAAACAAGCCATGGAATGGTTATTTGAAGCTTATGCAAAGAAGCCATGGAATGGTTATTTGAAGCTTATGCAGATTAGTGTTTGTCAAGCTGGGAAGTGGATAAAAGCTTATGTATATTTGTCATAATGCTAGAAAATGGATGGGTTTTTATGTGTATGCAATGTAGCTTCTATTAGTCCTCAAGGAGCGTAGTGTGATGGTAAAGAGCTTGCGATCTGCACAATAGGTCTCAATTTCGAGTTAGGGCGTGGCTTGTGTGGGGTTTTTACTCCCCTTTGTAAGAGTTTGTGATGGTGCTCACCTGGGCCCATAAAATGTGTTTTTCGAGGGCTGAAGTTTCTTCGAATAAAAAAAAATGTAGCTTTTATTGTTTTCTATTAGTTTTTTTAAAAAAAAACATTTAGAAATTAAAAGTTTTATGAGGCAATATATGTTGATAACCTTTGGACAACTTTTTAAGAAAGAATTGTAGAGGGTCTTCTTTCACAATAGCAGTATAAAAAAAGAAGTGAGACTGAATGTTTGATATCGTTATTGCTTGATTTCCTGCATGTATTCCTTGGAGCGGGTGGTCGGTTTTTAAACTTTAAAATATAATTTTGATTTTATTATCACGGATAAAATAGATTTGTAGTCTAATTGTGAAAACCTGATTTTATTATCACAAGTAATAAATTTGTAGTATGATTGTATGTAAAAACCAGTGAACCTAAGAGAAATTTTATTTAATTTTTCTACAAGAAATTGAAATAAATAAAATGAGCAGAGGATTTGATTTAAAAATTCTAAAAAAATCTAAAAATAAAAATAATAAATCGATGTGTTAACTTGATTCAAAAGTCTAGATATTCATTTTTATAAACTTGTTGATCATCAAAGTAAAATAAATATCTTTTTAATTCAAATAAACAAATTCGATCTCTTAAAATTAAAAAAAAAAATCAACATGCATGTGATGTGGGGATCGTGTATTGCAATAATTTGTAGGCCCTTGTGGTTTTCTTCTTCGACCAAACAAGAGAGTTTACGTTTGTCGGTGCCAACTAATTTTCATCAATTGGCCTTAGAATAACTCATAATTCCCTTTGGGAGGTTATTCGAACTCATGCTAAGAGAGGAGGCGTAGGGTTAATTTAAAAACTTTCATGTTTCTATAAGCTTTAGAGCATCTTCAATAGCAAAAGTTATTTTAGAGAGCTAAATAGTATAGATATATTTTTTTTGTTTTTTATTTGTATTCCAATAGAAAAAATCATTTAGACAACAATCATCAAATTGTATCTTGTCACCAGTGCCAACATGGAAGTTATGGTTCTTTTTGTTCAAGATGCTACAAATAACATACGTGGGAGGGAACAACCATTTTGGTTGTTTTGGTAGCATAGCCGTTAAAGCTGAAAAAATTGAACAAAAATGCTTAAAAATATTATTTTACCTTTAGCTTTCCTGATAGCACATTTGTTGAAGTTACTCTTACAGCTTATGTTGGGCCTATTCGGTGTTTTCTGTGTTGTTTTGTGACTATTTGCACTGACTTTTGTTAATCGATCATATAATTTAGGCAAGGACCAAGGCTTTAAGAGTGAGGAAGGAAAGAATGCCGTTGTAAGGAACAAGATGATGCAGCGCATGCATCTCCTTTGGTAACTCCAACTCCTCAGGTTGCGTACTTGATGCAGAATAATTTAATTTAATAATTTAAATTTTTAAATGAGATAATTTTTTGATATGATATTCTAATTTTGTTGATTTAGTAGTGGTCATGAGTTTAAATCTCACCACTCCTATTATATTTGATAAAAATCAATCATAAGGTAGTGTGAGACTATGTAAATTTCAAGCTCAGAGGACTTTCACTTGAGAAGATATGTTAAAAAATAATATAAATCATATCATAAAACCTAATCTAACAATTTAATTTTTTAAGTAAAATAATTCATTTAATTTTTTAAGTAAAATAATTCCTTACAGACCAGGATTGGCCTGCTTCCAGTCTCTCGATGCCTTCCTCATTGCTTTATCATGAACGTGCCACTGAAAAGATTATTATGAGGAAATAATTACTGACTATTTTGTTTACGATATGCCACTGAAGAGTGTTTTTTTCTGTGGAATTTGTCTGGTGAGAGAGACAGGATCCAAATTTCTGATCAATAGTAAGTGGAGGCACTTTTCTTGGTAGAAATGATAGCTTTTTTTCATATCTCAATGTCACCAATAATGCCAAACACTTGTTCTTCCGGGCTCATGAACAGTGCATTTTACCCTCATACATGGTCATAATTTTATTATGAAAAATCATTTAATTGTGTGTTTTTTTAGATTAAATTGCACAATTCTAAATATATATTTTTTATATTTGAAGTAATTTTTTTTGAATTAATATATATATATATAGTATAACCCCGAAACGGTGCGCCGAAACCGAAACATTCCATTCCAATTAAAAAAACAAAGCAAAAACTTTGGTTCTAAACCAAGCTCTTGGGAATGCTATGAGATTGCAATGCTCTGCTTAATCAACTAGGTAAAAACAAATTACTATGCTGAATTTGAGAAGGACAAAACAACTGCAATTATTAACATACAGTTCTAAGTGGCATGCATGGATAAATTGAGTGTCAATTACACCAGGAATAACTCATCTGCTAGAAAGCACAATGCTTCTGCAGATCATTCTCTCTAGAGGCCTTGGCAGCTTAAATTTTTATATGCATGTCTTTAGAGAGTAACCACTCCTTCTGGTAACTTCACCTTGTCTTGTTCCTGCATCATCACCTCCATGTTATCAAGCCTGGGATTAAAGCTGATGAAGTGATATCGAACACTGAAAATGCTGAAAAGGGAGGTGAATCGAGAATGATTCACTGACTAGGGAAGATCGTGTTTTCATCAAGAGTAATATCCTAAAAGATAACTCCAGGTGAAAGGACATGACATGCAATTCAAGGACTTTGGAGGGGCCTCCATGTTTTAAGGCTAGAAAAATCTTTTCTTGAAAAATAATACTCACCAAGATTATCCAAAACACACACAGAGACAGATACTCACCCAGACTATTCTCCTAACCAAGAATGGTTGGCTGCATAGAACATGAAAAACATAGTAAACCAAGAGATTCAAAGTTGAAGTGCTAAGAAACTCATTCAAAACAAAAACAAGAACTGGCATCAGTTTGTATTGTGCAGTGTCCTATTGGGAACACCATCTTTAAACCATGCAACAGTTGAAACATATATTTTATAGTCAGGAAATAATTAACAAGTTCATAAATCCTAACGCATTTTCTGGGGTATAGCTGGTTAAGCGAGAGCCAATTGATAATTTAGGGAAAAGAAACTTCGTTAGCCTAGGAGATTCTCTTCTTGTTCAATGGAAAAGGCTCAGAACCTCATGCAAATATAAAACAGGAAAAGCAAAGTCATCTCTACAGGAATGCACAGGGACATGGAGACTTGCCTGATTGACCATCACGCTCACCAAATCTTCCGAGCCAAAATTATTCAAAACAGAACCGTCCTGTGGCTTCTCTTGGCTTGGAAAATACACATCTCTTGACCTCACTAATGTTTCCATGGCTGAACACTCAACCTCATTATGCTTCATCAATGAGGTATCAACAAAATTTGACAGTCCAGTTGAACTGAAGCTTGCAGTGTTTTTGGCTTACTGATGACAGGTAGGTCCATCTCAAGCCCCACGAGCTCAAGCAATTTAAAACCATCCATGTCTGGCATATGGACATCACTGATAACCAGATCAAACTTGTTCTTGTTTTCTCTCAGCATCCTCAATGCCGTGGTTGCCTGACTCGTCGTAGTAACTGCAGAATCCACAACCCATTTATTGAGCAAGTCCAGCATGTGAAAAATTCCACAAGCATGCCAGAAAGATTCAGAATAAACCAAAACTCAGAAAATCAATGACAAATTTAGATTTATTTAGAAAAGATTCGAAGTAAGTCATGCCAATAAATCATAAGATTTAACTTGAATACAGAACAATTTATATAAATCTACTCCAAAGAGCTAATAACCCAGTACTACACGTGCAATCAATTTAGAAGATCCAACAGTTTCAGTTATTATAACACGTGGTAGCTAAAAACATAGAATGCTATGAGAACAGTAAAGATTCAAATGAGTAAACAATAACCTTTATAATCTTGTCAAAGTAGACACATGTCTAGGTGGCTATCTCACAAAAGTATCAAACTGAGACAAAGCAAGCAAGGAACATAGATTTCTACTTTCCGCGAGACGCCAATAGCAGAACAAGAGACTTAATTTAACTCAACAAGATTTCATAATTACAAAAACACGCTACATAAAACAGTGAAATGAACAGAGAGAATAAAAGACAAAGATTATCAATCCAATGGCATATAAATATTCATAATTTACACAACTAACTACATAAATCTGACAAAGAACTAAAACGTTAAACCTTAACAAAAAAACATGAAAACCAAAACCCATGTCGAAACACACATGAACAAATCAATGAAACAATAAAAGAGAGAGATGATCAACATTCTCTCTCATGCAGCATCAGAAGAAATTTCAGCGGCTGCTTGTGATGACAATCCTGATAGATTGGCATTACCTCAGCTTTATAACAAGGTAAATCTTCTGATTTTTCATTTGGAACTCTCCTTGTAAGTTTCAATGGATGGGATCTTTATCTTGTATCAGATAGGAAACACTTGTGATGAAAATTGGACATAAAAAACACACATACAAGGGCCGGGTAGTGGATGAGCCAAAGTCATGTGAGGATTTAACACGATGTTTTCTCTTATAATCCTGGCAGATGTGTATGGTGGCGGATCAAAACGTTCATGAATCAGTTCAGATATCCTTGACCAACCATCCTGCAAGTCTCAAGTTGAGACAGGATCTTCAGCCATTAAAGACAATTCATGAACAGATAAATCAAATTCTCTCTCCTTCACAGCAGAAAACTCCTACTTCAGAACAGGCTACTCTTGGTTCAAGCAAACATGTCCAAGCTGAATCGCAGAGCGAGGCAGAATTTCATTCACCTTCTGACCAACTGAAGGAGAATGACGACAATAGTGCTGCTATCGAAGATGTCGAGATGAAAGATGCAACAACCGAGCCAAAATTGCAAGGAACCGTTGCAGTATTGAACGAAGAACTAGTTAAAGAAACAAGTCAATCTACTAGCGATTCTCCACCTTCTGCACACCCAGTTACTCCTCCAAAAGAACCAACTTGTTCATCAGGGACAGCTGAAAAGGATGTGGGAAAGGTCGATATGAATAATGAAAATGACACCCAACACTGACGCTGTACCAAATGAAACCACAGAGAAATCAGACTCAGGGATGATCGTTTTAGATGATACATACAAATGGAATACATTTTCATGTTCCTTTTAGCTGCAACAAACTAGCGTTACAGGCTTTAGCAGAAAAAACTGTGACTCTAAAGTACTTTTAAACCATCATTTACCAAATTTTGGCGAGCTTGAGATTTTGTTGACTAACCAAAATTTCAACTGCCTGCTAGAAGCCAGATTGTTAATTTAATATCATTTTATTAATGCCAACACTTCTTCCCTACAGCTTTAACTCGCTCAAAGGTGATGTAAGGTAATGCTGTTTCATCCTTGGGGCTTTGAAGCAGCTGTTACTGACATTTTTCTTTCTTTCCAGCTTCTGGCCGGTTGAAACCTTGGAGCAGGGCAAGGCGCATGGCTCCAATCGGACTTCTCCCAGCAAGTTTAGTTCCAATCTTGAATGGAGAGCAGCTTTTCTACTAAAGCAGTCAATGCTAACCTTTTTTTTCCCTCCAAATATACTAGGAAGAAAGAATTGCAGAGGGTCTTGTTTCACCATACCAGTACAGGAAAAGAAGTGAGACTGAATGTTTGATGTCCTTATTTCTTGATTTCCTGCATTTATTCCTTGGAGTGGATTGTAGGTTTTTGAATCTTCAAAATATAATTTTGACTTTATTATCACAGATAAAATAGATTTGTAGTATAATTGTGAAAACCTGATTTTATTATCACTAATAATAAATTTGTAGTATGATTGTATTGTAATTGAACCTTAGATAAATTTTATTTAACTTTTCTACAAGAAACGGAAATAAATAAAATGAACAGAGGATTTGAATTAAAAATTAAAAAAAAAATCTATGAATAAAAATAATAAATTGATGTGTTAAATTAATTTAAAGGTCTAGATATTCATTCTTATAAACTTGTTTTTAAATTCTAAAAATAAAAATAATAAATTGATGTGTTAATTTAATTCAAAGGTCTAGATATTCATTTTTATAAACCTGTTGATCATCAAAGCAAAATAAATATCTTTTTAATTCAAATAAATAAATACGATGTCTCTTAAAGTTAAAAGAAATCAAATTAAAAGAAATAAAAAAGATTATGAGTAAATTAATCATATAAAGTTTTCTAATTAATTTCTTACCATCAAATAAATTTAATATTAAAAAGTAATTTTAATTCACTAGCAATAATAAAGTAAAAATATTAATTTAAGTTTTGGATGGAATGAATCATGGTTTTTAATTATTTTTTTCACATTGGAATGTCCAAGACATGAGTCATCTTTTTCTCCCGCCTTCGTTCCTTGCATGCCAGCAACTTTTCAGGCATTTGCTCCATCAGTTTTGAAGTCTTTGCCCGTCTCTCTGTAGCAATCCTATCACACCTGTGTTGGCCCGTTTGGTATTGTGATTTTAACCATGATTGAAAAAAGCCATTCAAACCACCGTTTCATGGAAAGCAGCTAATAGCTGCTTTTCATGGCTTTTCATCAAATTCCCACCACAGCAACCACAGAAACGGGCACAAAATTACCGTTGGAATTTATTGTTCCAAATCAAACCCTCGTCCCATCAACATCTCTGCTCCCCTCTTCTCCTTCACATTGCGGGAACCTTCTCTTTTTTCTTTTCTAGCTATTTGCCGCCTCCTCCTTTTCTCTTTCTTCTGCGGATATGTTTTAGTAAAGGGATGGAGAAGAATCGAGCACCTCCATAATCATCATCCACGCCCCTCTCGTCATGTTCTTCTTCTCCGACAAACCCTACCCCTTTTCTCTATCTTCTACCTGTTCTGTGCTATAAAGGATATTATGCTTACTAATGTTTTCAATTCCATTTTGAATGTAATTTGTTGGGTCTGACCTAAGTGAGAGGGATGGTTGCAGGCTGCGCCGCGCGGGATTAGAGGGAGGAGGGTGGTGCCACGATTTGGTCGGCAAAGAGAAGGAGGAGATGGAGGTGGGTTGTGATTTTTTCGGCAGAGAGAGGGAGGAGGGTTGTGCTTTGATTTTGACAGAGGGTTTCACAAATGCTGTGTTTGATTGTGCAGTTAAACTTATTTTTTTCATTGCTTTAATGTATTGATGTTAAAATATTTTTTAAAAAATAAAACTAAAATATTATCTTAATATGTTTTTAAATAAATAAAAATATAAATTTGCTCTATACAGAGAGAGATATTATAGATTAAAAAGTTAAACTTTTTTATACAACAATTAATTAAAAAAGTATTGAATATGATCGTAATCCCAATTATATCCCAGATGATTTTTTTACCACAAATTGTAGCGCGCGAAAATAGACAGAGATTGCAAGGGCCTTTACATATGGATATTGTTCATGATGACATTGCAAATAGTTTGAGGAGAGAATAAAAAAATTGTCCATTTTACTTGAATTATTCCTTACATTATGAAATTATGATTATTAATACAATCTATATATATATATATATATATATACACACACACACACATATATATATAATATATATATATATATATATATATATATATATATATATGTGTGTGTGTGTGTGTGTGTGTGTGTGTGTGTGTGTGTGTGTGGGCCTTTTAAAATAAGTAATTTCACAAGTTAAAAGCAATATGAAAAGTTTGGTAACCAAATACTTAAAACTGCTTTTTTCAATCTCAAACTCAATCACAGTTTTAACCAAACACACTTGGTTCTCATTTCTCGATTCAGAAAGAGATTTCCTAATTAATGTAGTTAACCAATTCTTGTATAATTAGGACTCTGTTTCCTAGTTTATTTTGTTTCCTTGTAAAACCAAGTAAACCCTATGTAAACATATAAAGAGCTCCGCATGGAGATGAATACAATTAATCAAGTTTTTACCCAAACATTATCTAATAAGCTAAAAGGGGTCACCTTTCACTGTTCATTGGACATTTATCCTCTCTACTTCTCACGTGTATGTGCTCTTTGGTTTTTTTCCGGTTTTCTATTTCTATTTTTTTTTACTTTACATTTTTCTTTTTTTCTTTCATTGTATCCTTGCTTCTTTTTTTATGATTAATTTTTCTTTTTTTTTTCTTTCTTGCCTTTTTTTTATTGTGTTTTTTCTAACTATTTTTTTCATATTTTCCCATAAAATATTTTTTTTCTGGTTATATTTTTTTCCTTTTTTTTTCTTTCTTGCCTTTTTTTTGTTATTGTGTTTTTTCTAATTATTTTTTTCATATTTTCCCATAAAATATTTTTTTCTGGTTATATATTTTTTTTCTTTTTTGACTTATATGTATTTATTTGTTATTTATTATAATTATATAAGTTTTGATTTTTTTCAATTTTTTCCTTTAAAAGTTATTTATTATAATTATATAAGTTTTGATTTGTTTCAATTTTGTCCTTTAATTTAATAATAATAATAATAATAGTAATAGTAATAATAATAATGATTATTATTTTTCCTTTTTTCTTTCTTGCCATTTTTTATTGTGTTTTTCTAACTATTTTTTCATATTTTCCCATAAAATATTTTTTTCTGGTTATATTTTTTCTTTTTGACTTATATTTATGATTATTTTTTTCCTTTTTTTTCTTTCTTGCCTTTTTTTTATTGTGTTTTTTCTAAAAATTTTTTTTCATATTTTCCCATAAAATATTTTTTTTCTGGTTATATTTTTTTTTCTTTTTCGACTTATATATATTTATTTGTTATTTATTATAATTATATAAGTTTTGATTTGTTTCAATTTTGTCCTTGAATTTAATAATAATAATAATAATAATAATATCCGTATAATTTAATAATTTTAATTGTTTTTACAGAAATGACAATGATATTTATTTTTTTTGTTAAAATTTCTAGGATATTCTTAGTCTTTCATTAATAATAATAATAATAATAATAATAATAAAAATAATAATAATAATAATAATAATTTAATAATTTTTATTGTTTTGATAGTAATGGCAATGATATTTATTTATTTTTGTTTTGTTAAAGTTTCTAGGATATTCTTAGTCTTTCATTAATTATATGTTCTAATATTTATTGGATATTATCTCATAGGAATATATATAAGGAGAAGAAAACATAACCTAGGATTTTTTGAATAAAAAAAATTAATATCGGTATTCTTAAATACATTTAATATAATCATACAATTAATAAATCGGGTAACACAAAAAAAATTGCCTTCAAATTTTAATTTTGTACTTAACACAATAATAATAATAATAATAATAATAATAATAATAATAATAATAATAATAATAATAATAATAATAATTTAATTATTTTTCTTGCTTACTCTTTTGTTGATGTTTTTTTTCTCCGTATAATTTAATAATTTTTATTGTTTTGACAGTAATGGCAATTATATTTATTTTTTTTTGTTAAAGTTTCTAGGATGTTTTTAATCTTTCATTAATTATATGTTCTGATATTTATTGGATATTATCTCATACGAATATATATAGGGATAAAAAAACATGACCTTGGATTTTTTGAATAAAAACAATTAATATCAGTATTCTTAAATACATTTACTATAATCATATAATGAATAAATCGGATAACATAAAAAAATTGTCTTCGAATTTTAATTTTGTACTTAACACAATAACAATAACAATAATAATAATAATATTTGTTGAAATTCACGGATTAAGGCAACAATACAATAAATAATGCAATCTTAAAATCAATTACTTTAAAGTAAAGAGATAAGGGAGAGAGATTGCTAACTCGGGTTTTTAACGTGGTTCGGCAAGTCTACGTCCACGACTCAAGTACCAACCCGTACTTGAGTATTGTATTCTCTTACTAAACCAAGTAACAAGATTACAATTTTCTTGCTTGATGAATCCACACCAAGACTTTACACCACTTGAAGATATGCCCTCTTCAAGATTTTCCTTTTCCACTTGAAGATGTCCCCTCTTCAAGATTTTTCCTTGGTGATGTTCCCTCACTAATACCAAGAGTTTTATACTCAACTCTCAAGAGTTTCACAATGGTTGTTTTTGTAAAACAACAATACACTCTTAATAGTGTGGATATTACAAATGAAGATCTATGATCTCTTTCTCTCACTTAATAGCACTTAGGATATTTGAAGGTGTTTAAGTGTAGTGAGAATGAGAAATACTCTTTGTGTTAAGATATGAAGATTTAAACACAAATATGAGTATTAATGAGGATTGATGAGATGAAGGTGTTTTTGCACTTCTAATTGCCTCACTATAAGATATGAAAGTTCTGTCAATTTCGTTTTGCAATTAAGAGGCCTATTTATAAGTTTCAAAGAGAAACTAGCCGTTTATAGCCGTTAGAAACTAGCCGTTTATAGCCGTTGGAAACTAGCCGTTTATAGCCGTTTGAGTGCAACTGCCATATCAAGCGGTCGACCGGTTCACAACGGACAAAACCAAGCGGTCGACTGGTTCACAACGGATACCTCAAGCGGTCGACCGATTCATGCTGAAAACTATTTTGACAAATTATCTTTTCTGAATTTCTTGAACCGATTGATTATGACTTAAACCTTTTAATCATCAAATCCTTTTAATGCATGCAATGTGAAGTGTGTGAGTTCATTTTAATTTGTGCTATCAAGATAGAAATTGAGATTTACACAAAGCACTAAAATGAACACTAATTAAAGTCTTAACTTGCATGAATCTTGGACTTCTTGGAGTGACTTCTTCGTGTACTCCATTATGCTTGTTGATGTATTCTTTGTATAATACATGTTTATAGCTTAATCTCATCCAAGCATATTATCAGTCCATTTTCTTTTATTGTGATCATCAAAATATATAAAGCATACCAAGTATGACATTATATGTCAACAACAACAACAACAACAACAACGATGATGATGATGATGATGATGATGATGATGATGATGATGATGATGATGATAATTGAATTATTTTTCTTGCTTACTCTTTTGTTATTGTTTTTTTCTCTCCATATAATCTAATATTTTTTATTGTTTTGACAGTGATGACAATGATATTTTTTTTTAATTTTCTTAAAGTTTCTAGGATATTTTTAGTCTTTCATTAATTATGTGTTCTAATATTTATTGGATGTTATCTCATATGAATATATATATATATATATATATATATATATATATATATATATATATATATATATATATAGGGAAAAGAAAACATGACCTAGGCTTTTTGGAAGAAAAAAAATAATATCATTTTAAAATTAATCTTGAAATTTGGTACTCTTTTGTTTAGATTTATTTCTTAAAAACAAATTTACAATATTTTCATTTTTAATATTTTTAATATAATATTGCTGGGGAAAAAATTAAACTAAAAAAAAATATAGATTTACGTAGGCTATCTGCAATTAAAAAATATACGCGTCACTTTCCATTTTGATTACATAAATTTTATCAATTATAATTATACTAAATAAATATTAAACTAATAAAATACAATACATATAAATACAATAAATTTTCTACATAGATAAAAAATCGTCGCATCGCTGCGGTATACCGCTTGTATTATCTAAACAGCTAAAACAGATCATGACCCAATGCACTGTTCACCAAGACACAAAACATTGTGGACGATTACTGTTGTGCTCAAATTTTCGGGTCAGTTCAGTTTGTCCAGTTCTTTAGTTCTACTGTTTTTTTCATTTTGAACAGTGAAATAACAAATTTGTCCCTCAAAGAACACAAAAAGGCCACTAGATGGAGGGGCTCGACTATAATTGCACAATTTCAACCTAGTCCGGCTGACTGGTTTATTTATTTTTTTAATATTTCTTTGCACAGTGAAATAACCCTTTTGTCCCTAGAAAACGACAAAACCAAGGTTTGGCCGGGAGGGGGTGTCCCGGTAATTTACCAATTTTTTATTCTTTTTTCTGCCGATTTATTGTTGCCGCGTCGCCGAACACACCATACGTTTCCGCACTCACATGTGTTTAAGGCAGCAGCATGCAAGCATATTCTAACGTCCAAAAATACCAAACCGGTGTCTAGAATAATTTTTAGCCATGCTCTCTTCCCCTGGTGTAGCGAGTGTGAGTCCACGGTGGTCAGAGACGTGTAAATGGACGTTTGAAATTTTCCCACCCTTTTCTCTCTCCGGCCTCCCCATGTTGATGTCAGCGCAACTGTTTTTTTATATTTCATTTCAGTCCCTGAACTTTTGATTTGTTTTTTTATGGTCCTTATTGCAATTATATAGGTTTTGATTCATTTCAATTTCGTCATTCAATTGAAATTGATTATATATTGTAGTTTCATTTAGATCCTCATTCTTTGAATTTTCAGATTGGTTTGGAATCCTTAATATTTTTTGTTTCAAATTTTTGATTTATTTCAATTTTATCCTTCCATGCAAATTAATTATAGATTTTAGTTTCATTTCGGTCCTAATTCTTTTAATTTCTGATTTTATTTTAAATTATTTAATTTCATCGGTATCAATGTTTGGATTTATTTCAATTTTTTCCTTTAAATTAAATTTATTACATACATTGTTTTATTTTATCCCTTATACTTTTAATCTTCGATTTATTTTAGTTTCTTTATTTTTTATACATATTTCTTACATAGTTCCTATTTCTGTCAATGTTAATATGCACATACTCTTAGTTTTTGTTTCCTTTGTTTCCAATTTTTATTTATTTGCAATGTTGTTAAGTTTTTCTATTTAATGTCTAAATTTTAATATGTGCTGGTGATCATTTGAAAATTAATAATTATTATAATTTCTTTTTTTTTTCCTTCAGGTCAAATAATTTCTTAAAATATAATAATGTTTATTTTTATTTAGTCATTCATTTTGTTTTTTAATTGTTTTTTATATTGTTAGGCCTTAAATTTTCTAATTATTATAGATCACTATCATTGCTCTAAAATAATTAAAATATAATAATATGAGTGATAAATCTTATAAAATAAAAAAATTATGGAATATTTTATTGTAACAATAATCATGGTCTTACAATTTTTTATTATTTCCACTGTTATTAAGTTTTTTCTTAAATATATACATTTTAATTTGTATTGATGATCATATTAAAATTGATCTTTTTTATTTTTTCTCTTTGTTGTTTTTTAAATTCTTTTTATTTATCTTTCAAGTCATTTTTTTTAAATCTACCTATATTTGTTTTTGTCATTTATTTAGGTTTTTTTTCTTATAAATATGTGAGAGTAAGTATATATTTGAATATTTATTTAATATTAGCGCCTTAAAATATATTTAGAGAAAGAAACAAATGACCTAGGATTTTTTAAGGAACAAAAAAATAATATCAGTGTTCTTAAATACTTTTAATATAATAATATGAGAAATAAATATTATAAAATAAATAAATAAAATTGTCTTTTGATTCTAATTTTGTCCTCTTTTGTTTAAGCTTATTTCTTAGAAAAAATTGATTCTTGGATTTTAGATTTTTTTTGTAAAAATATAATATTTCAGATTTGATATTACTAGGAAAAAAATGCAACTTACAAACAAAATGAGTAGACAAATTTACCAAAGTTATCTATAATTAAAAAATATATGAACCACTTCCTCTGCGTTTTGATTACATTGTTCCTTTTAGAGATAAAAAAACTCATTTATAATAATATTAATCTACAATTTCATTAATTAAATATTAAAATAACTAATTACAACACATAAAAATCAATTAATTTTCTATATAAAAAAGCCTAGCACGTGAGCAAATCATTTGTTAATGTTAAAGTTTTTATGATTTTTTAGTCTTTTATTTTTTCATTATTAGCATAATAATAATAATAATAATAATAATAATAATAATAATAATAATAATAATAATAATAATAATAATAATAATAATAATAATTTAATGTTTTTCTCTTACTTACTCTTTTGTTAATGTTTTTTTCCTCTCAGGATAATTTGATAATTTTTTTTCTTTTAACAGATTATACAAACTTTTTATTCAGACTCATAACGTAGTGTGATATTGTTTTTATAAATTTTCAGGTCAAATAATTTTTTTCCAGTCAATAATATTTATTGTTTTTTCATTTATTTTATTTTTTCATTTGCTCTTTTGTTAAAAAAAATTAGGTTTTTTAAGCCTATGATTTAATTTTGTTTTCTTCCTGTTATTAAAATAATAATAATAATAATAATAATAATTTTAGTTTTTGTTCTTACTTATTTTTTATTAATATTTTTCTCTCGAGATTTATTGAATAATGTTTATTATTTTGAGAGTGATGATGATGATAAGTTAAGAAGTTCAAACTTTAATTAACTATTATTATAATAAAAGATATTGATCTTTTTATTATATCAAATTTTACATACTTGAAATATTATATTTTAATATCAACGGTTATAAATTTTTTTTTTCCGCCGCAAGTGCGCCAGCCTTCCTCGCGAGGAGGACTTTCTTGCGCGTCGGCGAGCACCGATGAGGAGTGGTGTCCAGGCCCGAGATTCCGAGTACCCCACACGCCTTTGGACAGACTCATTCTTGTTCTTTGCCAACTTCTCTTTCCATGGATAGTAGATGGGTGGAACTTTCTCTGCAGACAACTTTCTCTTCTTTTCGTGGAAGATGATGCCACATACCACCAATCAAGTGGTAAGTAGATAGAGGAAGGGTCCCTCATGCAAGCAACTTTCTCGCTTTCTTGGAAGATGCCGCCAACAACCATCAATCAAGGAAGTATAGGGAGGAAGGGACCCTCCAATTACCATCAATCAAGTAGTAAGTAATGGAGGTAGGGACCCTCATGCAGACAACTTTCTCTCGCTTTCATGTAAGATGCCGCCAACAACCATCAATCAATGATGCAACGTCTTGAAAAACAATAATACAACGCATCTCATCATTCCAAAACAACACCTCATTTCATCTCTATTTCATAACTTTCAGACCGCACCTCTCTCTTTTCATCAAATATTACCTCTTTGATTTCCCCAAAAAAGACAATATGGCAGCAGAGCTTCTTCTTACGTTTACCATGGAGGAGACTTTGACCAGGGTGATTTCCATAGTCGCTGAAGGTATCGATTTGCTTGGGGATTGGAGGGCCACCTGCAGAGGCTTAAAAATTCCTTGACCATGATCCAAGCTAAGCTCCAAGATGCAGCCACAAGGCCCGTAATGACATGTGTCTGTGAAGCTTTGGTCGGAGAGGCTACACGATGTAGCTTATGATGCCGAAGATGTTCTAGACGAGTTTGCGTATGAGATTCTCCGAAAAGACCGGAAGAAGGGAAAGGTACGCGACTTCTTTTCACTCCACAATCCAGCTTGCTTTCCGTCTGAGTATGGGTCGAAAAGTTAAGAAGATCAAAGAAGCCCTGGATGAAATCCGAGAAGATGCTTCGTTGGATCCGGGCTTGGATTGACATTTCTACAACATGAAAATAGAGCTCAAGAAGTTTGCTTGGATCTAGATCGAGACGATTCCTTCCTTGACAGCTCGAAGTTGTAGGAAGGGAGGATGATGTCTCTATTGTTACGGATCGGTCGGCTACCTTGACGAAACAACATGTCGCTTCGGTTGTCCCTATAGTGGGGATGGTGGCCTTGGGAAAACTACCGTGGCTAAAAAGTTTGTGAAGTAGTGAGGAGAGAAAACACTTTGATGTGACTTTATGGGTGTGCGTTTCTAATGATTTCAGTAAAAGGAGGATTTTGGGGAGATGTTGCAAAAGATTGATATATCTACTGGTGGGGTAACCAATTTAGATGCAATTATTGAAAAACTTCAGGAAAAGCTGAAAAATAAGACATTTTTCTTGTTCTTGATGACGTGTGGAATGAAGACCATGTGAAGTGGGATGGTTTGAAGGATCAATTGTTAAAAATTAGCAGCGAGAAAGGGAATGCTCGTTGTTGTCACAACACGCATACCGTAAATAGCAACCATGATGGAGACTTCTCGTGGAGTCGAAGACAAACCAAGGGGACTATCGGATGAAGAATGTTTGTCCATTATCGTGAAGAAGGTGAGTGGGGATGGAGGAGCAACATTAGCCGCAGACTTGGAGTCTATTGGAAAAGAGATTGCAAAGAAATGTGGAGGGCTTCCATTGCTTGCTCAAGTTCGGGAGGAACATCATACCGAAAGGAGACACAGGAGTGGCGGTCAATTCTAAACAGTAGATTTTGGGATACAAAGGATGGAAATGAAGCTTTACGCATATTGAGACTCGGCTTTGATTACTTGTCATCGCCAACACCGAAAAATGTTTTGCATACTTGTTCCATTTTTCCCAAGGATTTTGAAATTGAAAGGGAAGGGCTAATTCAACTCGGATGGTCGAAGGTTATCTTGGGCCATCGACGGCGAGATGGAAGGCAACAATTTTTTCAATGACTTGCTTGCAAATTCCTTTTTCCAAGATGTTCAAAGGAACATGTATGGGATCATAACAAGTTGCAAGATGCATGATCTTGTGCATGATCTTGCATTGCAGGTCTCAAAATCGAAACGCCAAGTGTGGAGGCGGGTTTGCAAGTAGATGGTGCATCGCATATTCGTCATCTAAATCTTATTTCTCGTGGGGAAGTTGAGTCAATATTTCCAGCGATTGATGCTAGAAAACTGCGTACTTTTTCTCAACGGTTGATGTTTTCAATCGGCCTCGCAAATTCAAAAGCTTGAGAGCTCGAAATTGGAACCATCCGGTACCACTAAGTTACCGGATTCAATTTGCAAGTCGAGACATTTGAGATATCTTGATGTCCGGACTTTCAGAGCATTGCCGAATCCATTACAAACCTCTACCATCTGGAAACACTAATATTAAGAGAGTGTGCACAACCGCCAACACTTGGATGTTTTCCTCGCCTTAAGATTCTAAAGATGTCCTGAATGGGTAATGTAAAATGTATAGGTAATGAGTTCTATAGTATGAGTGGCGGGGAGGAGTACTGTTTCCAGCACTAAAAGAACTCACTCTATTCCGTATGGATGGTCTTGAAGAGTGGATGGTAGCTGGTGGAGAAGGTGATCGAGTATTTCCTTGTCTTGAAAAGTTGAGCATTCGGTCGTGTCGCAAGTTGAAAAGCATTCCGATATGTGGCCTTTCATCTCTTGTAGAATTTGAAATTGGTGGATGTGATGAACTGAGATATTTATCCGGTGAATTTGATGGCTTCACGTCTCTTCGGTTGTTGAGGATGGAGCTTTGTCAAAAGTCGACATCCATTCCAAGCGTACAACACCGCACATCTCCGGTGGAATTGAGTATATGGTTGTGTCCTGCGTTGATTACATTTCTCGGTGATTTCCGAGAATTAAAATATTCTCTGAAGAAATTGATTATTATAAATTGTAAATTGGGAGCTCTTCCAAGCGGATTACAATGTTGCGCATCTCTAGAAGAATTGAGGATATGTTTTTGCATGAGCTTACCCATATTAATGATTTACAAGAACTGTCTTCGCTTCAAGGATTATCCATTAATCGTTGTGATAAGCTCACAAGTATTGATTGGCATGGTTTACGACAATTGCGTTCTCTTGTTCAATTAACTATCTCGTGAGTGTGGGAGTTTGAGCGATTTCCGGAGGAGGATTGGATAGGCAGCCTCACCCAATCGAAGGAATTGACAATCGGTGGTTTCTGGGAGCTGGAGGCTTTTCCTGCAGGACTTTTAAAGCCAATCAACTTAAGTGGGTCCTCGACGATATGTGGATGGGATAAATCGAAGAGTGTACCACATCAACTTCAACACCTCACTTCCTTCGGACATTGAATATACACGAATTCAATGGAGATGAATTTGAGGAAGCTTTGCCGTAATGGTTGGCCAACCTTTCTTCCCTTCAACATCTTTCTATTTTAGGTCTGCAAGAATCTCAAGTATCCGCTAAGTTCAACAGCCATTCAACGCCTCTCCCAATTAAAGACACTGGAGATCCGGAGTTGTCCACTTCTTAAAGAAAATTGTAGGGAGGATAATGGCTGTGAGTGGCCCAAGATTTCTCATATCCCAAAAATCACAACATCATTATTGTAGAAATTCCAGTAATTAGAGATTTAATTTTCTCTTACTTTGTATGCAGATTAAAATTTTCAAATTAATAAAAACAATTATTAGACTTCCTTCTTCTAAAAAATGAATGATTCTTTTTTCTTCCTATTATAACCTATAAATCTGATAAAACTAGTCAATAGCCATCCAACATTTCAAAATCATCAACTCAGTATACTTACATTCAAATTAAGGCATATATATATATATATATATATATATATATATATATATATATATATATATATATTATAATCTTGAAATCAATAATTTAAATCGTTATCGACATTATTAACCAATCGAAATTGTTACTACACAATATGTGTGTTTAATGATAATTCATTAAAAGTTATAATTTATAATCTAGAATTCAATAATTTAAATTAGTATTAGACTTTTACTTCAACTCTCTCTATCTTGAAAAAAACAAAAACAAAATTGCATAATAAGTTGAATCATAAATGGCAATTAAGAACAGCTTTTTGGAAAGTAGTTAAACTATTGTAGAGGTATTTTAGCAATTTCTTAGATAATTTTTTCCTGCACTATTTTTCACTCCCTTTCATATTGGAACATGCTTTTTTTAATTGTATTCATTCAATCGAATAAGCTTCTTATACAACTAAAGTAACATTCAACATAAATCATAGTATTTTTAGTATCGATTACTGAAGCCTATGTCCCACTCGTATTATTCCCCATTTTTCTCTCTGTTCAATTGATATCTTTCCAAGACTAGCACCATGTTGCCTGCTTTTAACTTATCATAATGTGCAGGAGAGTCTCGAAGACTAAAAGAAGGCATGGAATGGTTATTTGAAGCTTATGCAGATTAGTGTTTGTCAAGTCGGAAGTGGATAAAAGCTTATGTATATTTGTCATCATGCTAGAAAATGGATGGGTTTTTATGTGTATGCAATGTAGCTTCTATTAGTCCTCAAAGAGCGTGGCGTGATGGTAAAGAGCTTGCGATCTGCACAATAGGTCTCAAGTTCGAGTCAGGGCGTGGCTTGTGTGGGGTTTTTACTCCCCTTTGTAAGAGTTTGTGATGGTCAGGGTGCTACTCGCTCACCTTGGCCCATAAAGTGTGTTTTCCGAGGGGTGAAGTTTCTTCGAATAAAAAAAAATTTAGCTTGTATTGTTTTCTATTAGTTTTTTTTTTAAAAAAAAACATTTAGGAATTAAAAGTTTTATGAGGCAATATATGTTGATAACCTTTGGACACCGTTTTAAGAAAGAATTGCAGAGGGTCTTCTTTCACAATAGCAGTACAAGAAAAGAAGTGAGACTGAATGTTTGATATCGTTATTGCTTGATTTCCTGCATGTATTCCTTGGAGCGGGTGGTCGGTTTTTAAACTTTAAAATATAATTTTGATTTTATTATCACGGATAAAATAGATTTGTAGTCTAATTGTGAAAACCTGATTTTATTATCACAAGTAATAAATTTGTAGTATGATTGTATGTAAAAACCAGTGAACCTAAGAGAAATTTTATTTAATTTTTCTACAAGAAATTGAAATAAATAAAATGAGCAGAGGATTTGAGTTAAAAAAATCTAAAAATGAAAATAATAAATCGATGTGTTAACTTGATTCAAAAGTCTAGATATTCATTTTTATAAACTTGTTGATCATCAAAGTAAAATAAATATCTTTTTAATTCAAATAAACAAATTCGATCTCTTAAAATTAAAAAAATCAACATGCATGTGATGTGGGGATCGTGTATTGCAATAATTTGTAGGCCCTTGTGGTTTTCTTCTTCGACCAAACAAGAGAGTTTACGTTTGTCGGTGCCAACTAATTTTCATCAATTGGCCTTAGAATAACTCATAATTCCCTTTGGGAGGTTATTCGAACTCATGCTAAGAGAGGAGGCGTAGGGTTAATTTAAAAACTTTCATGTTTCTATAAGCTTTAGAGCATCTTCAATAGCAAAAGTTATTTTAGAGAGCTAAATCTCGAAATGATTTTTTGAATAGTATAAATATATATATATTTTTATTTATTTATACTCCAATAGAAAAAGTCATTTAGACGACAATCATGAAATTGTATCTTGTCACCAGTGCCAACATGGAAGTTATGGTTTTTTTGTTCAAGATGCTATAAATTGTTGGGAAAAATAACTCAAACAATAGGACACCGATTTAGCGGATTTATCAATCAAGTCCCAAATCTTTTCCTCTTTGTCTAATTAAATTATAGAATCAATTAAACCACAATATAATGCAAATAATCACACACATCAACACCAAGATTTTTACATGAAAACCCGATGCGGAAAAACCACGGACCGTAGGGCCACTTAAATCTTCCACTATCACAAATAATGGGTACACAATATTCTTCCTTAGATTCAACTAAGGGCTACAACACATATCATCAAGAACAACCTATTCTTGGAAATATAACAAGATTAAAGAGCAAAAGTTTGAGAAAGACTCACAATCTGACAACCCCGCTTGTTGTCAAAACGGACAAGTTCCACAACTCCAATCTTCAATCCAATTGTTCAGAATGAAGATCAATATGTTTAGAAGCTTCTGTCCAAATCTCAGCTCGATCCAACGGTGAAAAGCTGGAAATCAAAGAAATACTGAAGCACTCGTCTTGCAGCCACAATGTTTTTCTTTTCTCTTCTTTCTCTCTTCTACTCTTGGCACACACCCCTCTTCTTTTGTTATAAAACCCTACAGCACACTTCTTAAGTGATGTGGCATACTTAAAGTGATGTGGCAGCCCCCATTTAATTTAAATGGTGCGGGACCACCCAACAAATCTCCCCACGACGCACCATGTGAGGAATTCGCCATACAGACGATCAATTTGTAAAGTTCAATATTTAGGAGGCTCTACCAAGCCTACTTCCTTTCTGCAAAACTCAAACTTCTCTCTTGGTAGAGGCTTGGTCATCATATCCGATGCATTGTTATCAGTATGGATCTTCTCAACAACAAATGACTTCATCTCCATAGCATCTCGAATCCATTGATATCTAACTTCAATGTGCTTTGACCGAGAGTGAAAAGTAGGATGCTTACTGAGATGGATTGCACTTTGATCGTCACAATGCAACACAAAGTTCTCTTGAACTATACCAAGTTCATGCAAGAACTTCTTCATCCATAACAACTCTTTGTCCCCTTCAAGAAGAGCAATATATCCAACTTCGTAGTGGATAATGCAACACATTTTTGCAACCTTGATTGCCATGAGATCGCTCCCCCGCAAACTTCATCAAGTATCCTGATGTGGACTTTCTAGAATCAATATCACCAGCCATATCTCGCGATCTGTGTATCCTTCCAACTCAAGTTTGTTAGTGCCAAAACACAAGCTAAAGCTAGAAGTGCCTTTGAGATACCCGAGTATCCATTTCACTCGCTGACCGCTGTTCTTTACCAGGATTGGAGAGGAATCGACTAACCACACCAACCGCATGAGCTATATCCGGCCTTGTGCAAACCATGGCATACATCAAGCTACCAATCATGGATGCATAAGGAGCCTTTTTCATCTCATCTCTTTCTTCATCACTTGAAGGACACTGATTAGAACTTAGTTTAAAGTGGCTTACAAGTGGAGAACAAACAGGTTTGGAGTTGCTCATGTTAAATCTCTCAAGTACCTTTTGAACATATCTCTCCTGAGATAGCCAAAGTTTCCCCTTCTTCCTGTCATGTGTGATCTTCATGCCAAGAAACTGTTTTGCCAGTCCTAAGTCTTTTATTGCAAAAGACTTACTTAACTATTCCTTCAAAATCTGAATCTTCTTAGCATCATGGCCAACAATCAGCATATCATCCACATACAACAACAGAATAATAAAGTTTCCATTTGGAAACCTTTTCATAAATACACAATGGTCAGAAGTGGTCCTGTCAAAACCATGATCCACCATTAAAGAATCAAACTTCTTGTACCACTGTCTTGGAGCTTGCTTTAACCCATATAGACTCCTTTTCAACTTGCAAACTAGTTGCTTTTTGCCTTTTGCTTCAAACCCTTCAGGTTGCTCCATGTAGATCTCTTTATCTAAATCACCATGCAGAAAGGCGCTTTACATCAAGCTGTTCAACTTCAAGATTCAAACTAGTAGCTATACCAAGCACAACTCAGATTGAAGACATCTTGACCACTAGTGAAAAAATTTCTTCAAAATCAATACCTTTCTTCTGACCGAAACCTTTCACAACCAATCTTGCCTTGTACCTTGGTTGTGAGCAATGTTCATCAATTTTCAACCTGAACACCCATTTGTTCTTGAGTGCTCTCTTACCTTTAGGAAGCTTCACTAACTCAAAGGTATGATTTTCATGCAAGGATTTCATCTCTTCTTGCATTGCTTTCAACCACTCACTTTTCTTCTCATATGACATAGCTTCATCAAAGCATTCTGGTTCTCCCCTATCAGTAACCAGCACATACTCATGAGGAGAATATTTGGTGGATGGTTGGTGAGGTCTAGTTGACCTTCTCAACTGTGGCTCATCTGGAGCTTCTTGCATATCCTGTTCAGGAATAACATCAATATTATCATTAGTTGATTCAGAATCACCAACTAATGGCTCAATAAGAAAACCACCATTATCATCATTTTGCAAATCTCCCCCATGATTAGCAAGCATCAAAGGTAACTGTTGAGTAGGTCTTGGATTTGAATTAGAGGGAATAAAAGTAGTAGACTCTACTTTCTCTTTATGCTCAAAGTCTTCAATGGTTTGATCTTCAAAGAAGATAACATCTCTGTTTCTCACAATTTTATTCTCCTTTGGATCCCACAACCTATAGCCAAACTCATCATCTTCAGAGCCCAAGAAAATGCATTGCTCTGTCTTGCTGTCAAGCTTAGACCTTTCATCTCGAGGAACATGTACAAATGCTCTGCATCCAAACACTCTCAAGTGTGCATAAGAAACATCCTTTCCTTTCCAAACTATATTTGGAACATCAAATTCAAGGGGAACTGATGGAGAAAGATTGATCATGGCAACTGCAGTCTTCATTGCCTCACCCCAAAAGGACTTAGGCAGCTTTGCATGAGAGAGCATACATCTAATTCTTTCAACAATGGTTCTGTTCATTCTCTCAGCCACTCCATTCTGTTGTGGAGTCTTAGGAACTGTCTTCTCTAACTTGATACCATGTTCCCTGCAGTACTTCTCAAAAGAACCTCTATATTCACCACCATTATCAGCTCGAACACATTTCAGCTTTCTACCAGTTTCTCTTTCAACTCTGGCATGGAAATCCTTAAAGACATCAAGCACCTGATCTTTGGATTTCAAACAAGTGGCCCAAATTTTCCTGGAGTGATCATCAATAAAACTAACAAAGTACAATGCACCTCCAAGAGACTTATCAATCATAGAGCAAACATCAGTATGAACTAAATCAAGAACATGTGATCTTCTATGTGAAGGTGGTCTTTGAAATGCAACTCTATGTTGTTTACCAACTAAACAATGAGTACATGTGTTCAAGTTCATACCTTTTAAAGGAAGGTAGTTCTTCTTGGCAAGGATGCCAAGACCTTTCTCACTTAAATGTCCAAGCCGCTTATGTCATAAATCAGTAGAGCAATCTTCAATTGCATTCACCTCTCCTTTGATCACCTTGGCTTGTGACATGTAGAGACCCATCTTCTTCCCTTTAGCAACAATTAAAGAATTTTTGGAGAGCTTCCATTTACCATCTCCAAAGTGACTATGATAGCCTTCTTCATCAAGAGTACCTGTAGAGATCAAATGTAGGCGCATATCGGGTACATGTCTAACATCTTTGAGTATCAACTTGCACCCAGTATTGGTTTCCAACCAAATATCTCCAATGCCCACAACACTAGCCATCCCTTGATTTCCCATCCTAACTTGACCAAAGTCACCAGCAGTGTAGGATGTGTAAAAATCACGTCGGGGTGTAACATGATAAGAAGTCGCTGAATCTGCAACCCGGTAGTATCCTCGACATGCAAGGTTAACACAACCATCATCACAAACAATGGCAACATCGCCATCAAATACAACCGCAATCTGTACCATTCTCTTCATTCTTGTCTACATCTTTTCCTTTTGATCTCTTTTATACTTTCTACAATCTTTTGAATATGCCCAGTGCTTATCACAATAATAGCACTTAAATCCCTTCCTTGATTAAGATCTTCCTCTTGGCTTCCATTTTCCTTTTCTATTGTTAGATTCTTTATCTTGTTTGCCATGAGAGAACCTACTTTGACTTCTCCTCGGCTTTCTGTAACAAGTGCATGAGACACCGTAGTGCTTGTCCCTTTCCTCCTCTTCTCTTCATTAAGGATACAATCCTTCACTGTTTTCAAAGTGATCTCCCCATTCGAAGTAGAATTGCTAAGTGACACCACTAAAGTCTCCCAACTATCCGGCAATGAACTCAATAGGATTAGTGCTTGCATCTCATCGGCTAACTCAAGATTCATCAATGACAACTGATTTAAAAAACCTTGAAATTCATTTATATGTACTGAAGCATCTTCACCATCTCTATACTTCAAATTCACTAGGTCTCTAATTACAAAAACCTTGTTTTGTGCACTCTCTTTGGCAAATGTTTCTTCCAACATCTTCCAAACTTTATAGCAGTCATGTTCTTGAGAAATATGATTAATGGACTTAGAGGATACCCATTTTCTAACATTAGCGGTGCCTTTCTATTAAGCCCCTTCCATTTTGCATCATCCATTTCAACAGGCTTTACTCCTTTACATTCAATCGGTAAAGCCAAATCATTGCAATATAAGCGATCCTCTATCATTGTTTTCCATAGAAAATAATTTGAGGAAGTGAGCTTTATCATGCCCGAATCTTCCTTTTCCATTTTAACTGCACAAGAAATTCAATCTACACACCAGTGCTCTGATACCACTTGTTGGGAAAAATAACTCAAACAATAGGACACCGATTTAGCGGATTACCAATCAAGTCCCAAATCTTTTTCCCTCTTTGTGCAATTAAATTACAGAATCAATCAAACCACAATATAATGCAAATAATCACACACATCAACACCAAGATTTTTACGTGGAAAACCCGATGCGGGAAAAAAAACCACGGGACCGTAGGCCACTTAAATCTTCCACTATCACAAATAATGGGTACACAATATTCTTCCTCAGATTCAACTAAGGGCTACAACACATATCATCAAGAACAACCTATTCTTGGAAATACAACAAGATTAAAGAGCAAAAGTTTGAGAAAGGCTCACAATCTGACAGCCCCGTTTGCTGTCAAAACGGACAAGTTCCACAACTCCAATCTTCAATCCAACCGTTCAGAATGAAGATTAATGTGTCTAGAAGCTTCTGTCCAAATCTCAGCTCGATCCAACGGTGAACAAGCTGGAAATCAAAGAAATACGAAGCACTGTTTTGCAGCCACAATGTTTTTCTTTTCTCTTCTTTTCTCTCTTTCTACTCTCGGCACACCTCCCTCTTCTTTGTTATAAAACCCTACAGCACACTTCTTAAGTGATGTGGCAGACTTAAGATGATGTGACAGCACCCATTTAATTTAAATGGTGCGGGACCACCCAACACAAATAACATACGTGGGAGGGAACAACCATTTTGGTTGTTTTGATAGCATAGCCGTTAAAGCTGAAAAAATTGAACAAAAATACTTACAAATATTATTTTACCTTTAGCTTTCCTGATAGCACATTTGTTGAAGTTACTCTTACAGCTTATGTTGGGCCTATTCGGTGTTTTCTAAGTTGTTTTGTGACTATTTGCACTGACTTTTGTTAATCGGTCATATAATTTAGGCAAGGACCAAGGCTTTAAGAGTGAGGAAGGAAAGAATGTCGTCTTTGCAATTTGCTATGGAGGTAAGGAACAAGATGATGCAGCACATGCATCTCCAATGGTAACTCCAACTCCTCAGGTTGCGTACTTGATGCAGAATCCTATCCCATTATGAAATTTAATTTAATAATTTAAATTTTTAGATGAGATAATTTTTTGATATGATATTTTAATTTTGTTGATTTAGTAGTGGTCATGAGTTCAAATCTCACCACTCCCATTTTATTTGATAAAAATCAAACATAAGGTAGTGTGAGACTATGTAAATTTCAAGCTCAGGGGATTTTCACTTGAAAAGATATGTTAAAAAATAATATAAATCATATCATAAAATCTCATTTAACAATTTAATTTTTTAAGTAAAATAATTCCTTGACAGACCCGCAGGAATTGATGCGAGGATTGGCCTGCTTCCAGTCTCTCGATGCCTTCCTCATTGCTTTATCATGAACGTGCCACTGAAAAGATTATTAGGAGGAAATAATTACTGACTATTTTGTTTACGATATGCCACTGAAGAGTGTTTTTTTCTGTGGAATTTGTCTGGTGAGAGAGACAGGATCCAAATTTCTGATCAATAGTAAGTGGAGGCACTTTTCTTGGTAGAAATGATAGCTTTTTTTCATATCTCAATGTCACCAATAATGCCAAACACTTGTTATTCCGGGCTCATGAACAGTGCATTTTCCCGATTCTCATAGTCATAATTTTGTTATGAAAAATCATTTAGTTTCTCTTGTTTTTTTAGATTAAATTACACAATTCTAAATATATATTTTTTATATTTGAAGTAATTTTTTTTGAATTAATATATATATATATATATATAGTATAACCCCGAAACGATACGCCAAAACCGAAACATTCCATTCCAATTAAAAAAACAAAGCAAAAACTTTGGTTCTAAACCAAGCTCTTGGGAATGCTATGAGATTGCAATGCTCTGCTTAATCAACTAGGTAGAAACAAATTACTATGCCGAATTTGAGAAGGACAAAACAACTGCAATAAAATACAGTTCTAAGTGGCATGCATGGATAAATTGAGTGTCAATTACACCAGGAATAACTCATCTGCTAGAAAGCACAATGCTTCTGCAAATCATTCTCTCTAGAGGCCTTGGCAGCTTAAATTTTTATATGCATGTCTTTAGAGAGTAACCACTCCTTCTGGTAACTTCACCTTGTCTTGTTCCTGCACATCACCTCCATGTTATCATGCCTCGGATTAAAGCTGATGAAGTGATATTGAACACTGAAAATGCTGAAAAGGGAGGTGAATCGAGAATGATTCACTGACTAGGGAAGACCGTGTTTTCATCCAGAGTAATATCCTAAAAGATAACTCCAGGTGAAAGGACATGACATGCAATTCAAGGACTTTGGAGGGGCCTCCATGTTTTAAGGCTAGAAAAATCTTTTCTTGAAAAATAATACTCGCCAAGATTATCCAAAACACACACAGAGACAGATAATCGCCCAGACTATTCTCCTAACCAAGAATGGTTGGCTGCATAGAACATGAAAAACATAGTAAACAAAGAGATTCAAAGTTGAAGTGATAAGAAACTCATTCAAAACAAAAACAAGAACTGGCATCAGTTTGTATTGTGCAGTGTCCTATTGGGAGCACCATCTTTAAACCATGCAACAGTTGAAACATATATTTTATAGTCAGGAAATAATTGACGAGTTCATAAATCCTAACGCATTTTCAGGGGTATAGCTGGTTAAGCGAGAGCCAAATGATAATTGAGGAAAAAGAAACTTTGTTTGCCTAGAGATTCTCTTATTCAATGGAAAAGGCTCAGAACCTCATGCAAATATAAAACAGGAAAAACAAAGTCATCTCTACAGGAATGCACAGGGACATGGAGACTTGCCTGATTGACCATCACGCTCACCAAATCTTCCAAGGAGCCAAAATTATTCAAAACAGAACTGTCCTGTGGCTTCTCTTGGCTTGGAAAATACCCATCTCTTGACCTCACTAATGTTTCCATGGCTGAACACTCAACCTCATTATGCTTCATCAATAAGGTATCAACAAAATTTGACAGTCCAGTTGAACTGAAGCTTGTGTTTCTCTGAAAAACAGGTTATTTTCATCCAAACTGGGCTTCCCATTACCATTAATGGGAATTGCTGAGTTTATTGAGTTAGATAGGCCATTTGAGTGGGTAAGGATCATCCTGCCTGTGGTCATCCCACCCTAGAGGGATCATTATTAATTAGCTGTCCAGCATGACTGTTCACTGTAGCCACTCCCACTTGGCATGGTAGATCTGCTTTGGAGTCCTGTAAATGCATGGGAAGAGTAGAGATAGAAGAAACATCACAAGGATTATTCCTACTTTGCAAGGCCATTGTTGACATGCTTTCTCTGATGGCACTAGGATGCAGAGTAGATCGCTTAAAACAGTCACTCAATGTTAAAGAATTTGATTGGACCCCATTTGACTGAACAGCGTTGGACCAGTTGTCATTACATCTACCATGATCTGGAAAATTGGAAGAATATCTTGGATTTAAAGAGCCTGCTGAAAGAGAAGATTTCTTTCCAAATTTTTGGCCATCTTGGAGCCCTTGACCATGTTCTTCCAACATTAGGTGTTTGTTTGAAACACCAACAAAAGGGCTGTTTGAGCTTCCAGCAATTATTTTCAAATCTGAGAAACCACTGGAAACAGGGAAACTGGCTGTGTCACCAGGATGAGTAGGAGGATGTTCTGGAATGTAGTTCACACCCTTGTTGGATTGTATTTGATCAAGTTCTAATGGCATTGGCATCCCTTGCAGTAAGTTCCCATTATTTCCTGGGTGTCCGGCTGTTTGGAAGTGACTTGGACCATTAGCATAGTGGGGTGCAGTCTGTACATGACCTAATTGAATCACTCCGGGAGAAGGAAGACCGTGAATGCCCAGAACAGGAGGAGAATTCAACCTATCAAGCATTCCACTAGATGGGAGAGATCTGAAAGGTGTGCTGTGAAACTGTGCGGATCCAGCCAAGTTGTGCAATCCCATCATAGAATTGATTTGCAGGTATGATGCATCGGAACTGCCTAGAGCTGCCACCCTATTAGCTTGCTGGTTTGCCACGGTGCTGATCCTTTTGAGGTAAAGCCTATATTTCTACAATCACAACAGTGTCGTTAGATTCATGGGTGAAAAAAATTAGTTCATTTTCAATTATGCCAGGAGAGGTAAGAATATATGCCTGGAGATGGCTTGCCACATTCTCTCTAGTAAGCTTTTCAGCATTCATCAAATCGAGAATCTTCTTCGGAACAGCCTCTGCATTGAAACAAAATGAATGAAATTAAAACAAAATACCATAACAAAAGCGTGGTTTCACCCATGAATGAATTTGATATGGCTATAAAGGATCTAAGAATTAATTATTAACCAGTGAAATTGCTATCGATCAAATCAACTTAGGAAAAATTGTAAACATGCTCATGCATAAGCACAAACACAAACACAAATTGAATAAATTAAACCCACACGCACAAGCACAGATTGAATAAATAAAACCAGTGTCATATACCCTGAGAAAAACATTTCAAACACTTCTAGTATACTGAAGAGCTAAATAACATACTGTCGATGCCCAATATATTAACAGCTGCAACAAACTTGCGATGCAGCTCCACTAACTACATAAATCTGACTACAAAGAACTAAAACGTTAAACCTTAACAAAAAAAAAAAAATGAAAACCAAAACCCATGTCCAAAAACACATGAACAAATCTATGAAACAATAAAAGAGAGAGAGAGAGAGAAACCATTGTCCTGGCATCTACGGAGTAGAGTCTCTAGCAGTAAGAGACAAGTTGGGTCATCATCAACAGCCAAAACTCTCATACCAATAGGAAACTTCTCTACACTGCTATCTCCAATCCCCTGCTCTACAGTCATGTTTTCCTCGTCAAAACAATTTGACGAAGCAAAATATGAAAGAAAGAGTTAATTTACAAAGTGGGGCACTACAATTTGCTTCAAAGTTTGGAGCTTTAGCTGGATTTTGTTTCAAAGTTAGGAGCTTTTAAAACAATAAAACCCAGAAACCATAATAATGCAGAGCTTGAAAATGAGTCAGTTGAGAGAGAGAGTGGCAATCAAAAAATTCTTGACAGGTTAGCTTGGAATATAGTAGTTTTCGGTTTCCTTTATGAAAGTTTTTTTTAATGGGCCCAGGCCCGACTGTGATTCTGATATGGATCTCTCTGCCAGACTTGCCTTTCAGATGTCAGCCCACACTGACTTTAGGGCATAAAATGTATTTTTAAAAAAGAATAATAATACTTATCCACAAGTTGGATTTTTTTATATCCATATTCTATTTATTATTCATAATGAGAAATTTAGATATTTATATTA